>JAQQSZ010019792.1:0-10289 GCA_028646595.1 Phalanger gymnotis
CAGATAGTTTTATTACCCCATTTCCCTGTTCTGATTCCTTCTACTTCTTTTTCTTGTCATATTGCTATTGCTAGGATTTCCCCTACAACATTGAATAATATTGGTGACAGTGGGCATCCTTCTTTCACACCTGATCTTACTGGAAAGGCTTCTAGTTTCTCCCCATGACAAATAATGCTGGCCAATGGCTTTAGATATAGGCTTGGAACCATCCCTTTATACCAAAACTTTCAAGTGTTTTCAGTAAAAATGAATGTTGGACTTTATCAAAAGCTTTTTCTGCATCTCTTGATATAATCACATGAACTTTAAATAACTTTTATCAGAGATATAATCAATTATCTTAATAGTTTTCTTTAAGTTAAACCCTCCCTGCATTCCTGCTATAATCCCAAGTGATTATAAGGTATAATCTTTATAGTATATTGTTGTAACCCTCTAGTTAGTACTTGTTTTAGTATTTTGCATCCATAGTCACTAATGAAGTTCATCCATAATTTTCTTTTCCTGTTTCTGCTCTTCTTGGTTTAGGTGTCAATATCATATTTGTTTCATAGAAGTAGCTTGGTAAAAATCCCTTCTTTGCCTATTATTCCAAATAATTTATTTAATATTGGAATTGATCTTTAAGTGTATGATAGAATTCACTTGTAAATCCGTCTGGCCTTATGCTCACTTATAGCCTGTTCAATTTCTTTTTCTAAAATGTCTATTTAAAAATTGTTTCCTCTTCTGCTAATCTAGTCAATTTATATTTTGATAAGTATTCCTCCATTTACCTAACATTGTTGAATTTATTGGCATATAACTGGGAAAAATAATGCCTTATACTTGTTTTACTTTCATCTCTGTTAGTGGCACATTTACCTTTTCACTTTACATGTTAGTGATTTACTTTTCTTCTCCCTTTCTTTAATCAAATTAAGCAATTGTTCATTTTTTTTCAGAAAGCCAACTGCTAGTTTTCTTTATTAATTCAATGTTGTTTTTTTTTTACTCTCAAGTTGATTAATCTCACCTTCAATTTTTAGGATTTCCCATTTAACGTTTAATTGGGGATTTTTAATTTATTCTTTTTCTAGTTTTTAATTGCATAACCAATTCATTAGTTGGCTTTCCTTTTTTTTTTATTGATGCAAATATTTAGAAATGCAAATTTTCCTCCAATCACTTCTTTTTCTATATCCCATAGGTTCTGATATGATGTCTCATTATCTTCATTCTCTTTAATTAAATTGTTCATTAGGTCTATGATTTGTTCTTGAGACCACTCATTCTTTAAGATTACATTGTTTCATCTCAATTAGTTTTCGATCTGTGTTTCCTTAGTGCCTTTTTTAAATACAATTTTTATTGCATTATGATTTGAAAAAGATCTGCATTTTATATTTTATTCTGCTCTGTAAGTGATCCTACTCTATAGCCTATGTAATAGGCCTAGTGGCTCTTGGGAATACTTTAGGAACGTCTCCCATTAGACTTTGGCCAACTTTTTCTGCCTAATGAAGGTGGTCTTTATTAGGCGAAGCCTAAAAATATCTTTCAGGGCATATTTACCGTCATCAATCCTGTACCATTGTTCTGCCTCCCTGGGACTCACCAGAACCTTTGTCAATTGACAAATGTCAGAGAGGCTGGGTTGTAAGTAGATTTGGAATTCTCCTGTCATACTGCCTGGGGCTTCATGGCCTTGGGAAAACTCCTTGGCAATAGCCCAAAGTTCAGGTATAAAAGAGTAAGTCCTTTTGGTGTCCTTATCCCTCCTGGCCTTTGTCATTTATCTTAAAGGGAAGCTGGGGCATAGGACCCAAAGCCTCAGAGCTCCCTCGTTCCCTTTCTCCTTTCCTGATCTCATTCTGAAGGAGTGGGTTTTCTTTGGGGAGGGGTGGATATATTTTCTTTGGGCTGGGTGATTTGATCTAACATGCAGGCCATTCCCTGACTTCTTGTTTTGATTGAGCTAGTTTTCTCATTGTGGAGGGCCCAAATCTTCTCTTCTGCCTTTCCCCCATTCTTTTTAATTCCATTTGAGGTTTCCTTAAAGGAATCCAAGTTACAACAAGCTTCTCCTTTGGTAGTTTTGAGTAGCCATTTATTAAAAGCATTGCATTTCTTAAGGTAATTTTACTCTATTCAAAAGAACCCCAGATTGGCCAACGGTGAAAGGGGTCATTTTGGTTCAATTTCTGCTGATTAGTTAAATACCTGAAGGTTTGGGGCATATAACAGAGACATGTGGCTAGCTGCTGTCCCCTTGGGGAATAGCTTTGGAAGTCTAGTTACTCTAGGGAACTTGGCCAAGATCTTACTTTATTCTGGAATTTGTCTTTTCAACAAGTAATGTGGACTACCTAAATAAACTGGGGCTTTAATCAGTTCCTAACCCTGACTAAACTGTAAACTCTGTTCCTCATTAGTCCTGATCTACAGGTTTTCACTAGTCCCCACACACATCGTGTCTGCCCTTCAGAGCCCACAAGAGTCTCTACCCTGTGGCCACAATGACAGAGACAATATCCACAAACCCCTGAGCCCTTTGGCCCTTAGTCATTAATCAATGTTACCCTTGCCCGGCCTTTATTCGCCCTTGCACCTTTTTTCCTCCCAATAAATGAAGTCAAGTGAAAGAGACAGGAGCCTGGAATTCAAGCAGGGAGCCATTTACCAGACCCCCATGGGTGCAATGGCAGGCTGGACATCAAAAGGTTGAAGGTAGTGCCAAAGCAGCTGGACCGCTCCTCCAGTGGTCATGGAGAAGCTCCTCATCATGATGAATCTCACTTCTGACACCATTAATATTAGCTGGGCAAAGCCCACCCCTCCCAATGCAGAAGAGTCCAAGATGAATCGAAAGCAGAAAAGTTTTATTAGCAGGAAAATAAGACGGTAAAGAAGAGGCCCACCAGTTCAAAGTACAAAGGAGTTGATTGTCACCGAATGAGTAATCGAGGTAAGTGTCTTCCTGAGCAGAGGAGGTGAAAGAATTCACTCTCTCCCATCTGGGGAAAGGAGAGGGAAGGGCAGCAGCTACAGCAGGGGGCCCACTGCCAACAGCCCTGGACTCTGGGCACCACCCTAGAAGCATCATCCAGTTTCAGCACATCCTGCTCTCTGCACCCCTCCCCCAACAACTGTGGGGAGAGAGGAAAGTGGGATGGGTCAAGGCAGTTCCCGGTAAGAAGCCATCCAGCCTCCGCACTTGGTAAGCCCACTCTTTTAAAGTTGTAGTCTTAAAATGTTAACGATGAGATGCTGATTCTCTGTGTAATTTGGAAATGCATTCAACAAAACTGAAGTCACCTGATTGGTAATGGGTTCGTTTCAAATTGGTAAACTTTGTTAAGCAACTTTCCATAACTTGGACGCTATTAGAGTATGAAATGAGAGAAACTAAAAAGACAGTGGAAATATTCTTTCCCTGCTGACCTGTCCTATAAAGTTTTGTAACTGCGATTTGGAAAACTGAGTATTTTGACCTTAGCCTAGAGCGAAGAGGAAGTTGAAACTAAAACAATTTGGCTTTCACTTATGAAAGTTGTAAGATTGTTCACAATTCGGGTTATTTCGAATGCTAAAAACTCAAACTGGAAACTGATTACTGTGTATGTTTGTGTAGAAAGGAGGAGATGAAGCCTCGTCTGAATTGTTTCTGCCCATTCAGCAATCCTCAGGGCTGCTCAAAAGGAACAGTCAACAGCAGCTCTAAGAGTAGATGGGGTGAGAGGAAGCCCCTTCTCAGGGTTTCTTGACAAGCTCCCAGGTTTTGTAAACTGCCAAAAGTGTTTATATGGATTATGGAGATCCAATGAACTTGGCTTGCTGAGAATTTGCAAGGATACAGAAATGATATATACTGTTTGGGTTTTACAGCAGGACAAATTTTAAATTTGAGACGCAGGTCCTGGTAAATTTCCCCTAAGCTCTGATTAGTGAAACCTGCTGTTTGACATAAAAGCTCATAGGACTGTGACTGAATTCCCTGACGGTTCATAATAATGCATCAATAAATCAATAGTCAGTAATCCACGATATGAGAAATGCCACAAGTTACTCAGAGAGAATGTGATACAGGTGGAGGTCTGCATCTAGAAAAGCTGAGATGACAATTTTAGCCTTATTCTAAGATAGGATCTTCCTGGCTCAGTTTCCCCATTGTGTTTCTTTGAAAAGGAATTTTACCCCTCTGGCTATGAGGTGCAATTCATACTGCATGGTTGGAAAACTGTGAATTATCTGAATCCAAGCAGAGATAATGATGTTTTAGAATGTCATACTTAATATAATCATGTCCCTGCTTCATCCTTTTCTATCAAATTTCTGTAAGAACAAATGGTCAGTCAAAGATAGGAGCACAATGCAAGCATGTGTGAGATCTTGCTGTTTTGACCTGAATGTGTAGTCGAACAAGAAATTTATTCCAACAACTGGGTGAATTAATACTCAGGCTTGTCATCTACCTCCCTGAATAGTCATGTGAATTATTATCCCATAGAGTAAAGGCTGGGATAGTAAAAGGTGTTTCAGATTTGAGCTATTCAGACCAAACTTATGTACCTTTCTATACCCTAAACAACTTAGTAATTAGTCTATTAATTACTGGAACTAAATCAGAGGCATCTTCCCTTTGGTTTTGGGGAAAGATTTTCAGTGCAATCAATTTTCTTAGAGGGAAATTTACCCAAATGACCCTAGGCTTTATATTCTTGATCAAACACCTCTGATTTCTTCCCTTCATTAAACATTTTCCCCCAGTTGACATAATATTGAAGAGAGTTCATTTATTAATTCTGGGGACATTCTATTCTTGAGAACATCCAGCTGTCTTTCTTCACTCAGGCCCAGAGTTTATGAGCCTATTTCCTCCCTTTTTTTTGGTTTTATTTCCCTTTATTTCACCATTCTGTTAAAATCAGACAAAATTTAACCTTCACCAGTAACCTCCATGTTCCAGAGAAAGTCGTGTCCTTGTGGTGCACGTTCACAAGGTTTCTTCCTAGTATGTACTGAGAAAGGAATTCATGATTTTCACATTAATCAATATGATATGTGTAATGAATATACTAATAAGTTAATGTTTTCAAGTCTGGCTTGGCTATCAGAGCTCACAATGCAGCTTGAACTGATGAATCAAAACTCTGGCAAGGATCACAATCACTGGACCTTCGGTGACATGAATCAAAGATTCTAGGAACCTGTTCCCCTCACAGAATGCTTGTTCTCTAATTTAGGGGAGGCGGCTATGACACCCAAAGACATGACTCCAGAACTGTGTTGTGGGACTTGCAGATTTCTTGCAGGAAACCACTAAAAGATTCTTTGTAATCTACCTTCTCCCCTCTTCCCCAGTTGTGACTTAAGTATAAAACCTATGCTTTTACTTCAGCTAAGGGAATACTCCTCACTATGACACTGATTAAATAACTTGATTACTGGCACTCCAGTTTCTAGGCCTGCTTTGTGCAGCTGCAAGAATTCTCAGGTTAGAGACTGGCTCAGTAAAAAGCCTGGTAACAGAATCCTCTGATGAGAGGATAAGAGATGATTTCTGCCTGAAGGCCTTCTTCACCCTGAGGTCATAAATGGCTTGTATGCAGAATTTTCTGCTGTCTACAAAGCTCTATACTCCATTTCCATGCCTCTCCTCAACCATGTCAGTAATGAGATTTATATCTCATATGAATTCTCTGATGTGAAAAGAGGGCTGACTTTTGCCTGAAGGCTTTACCACAGGGACTGTATTTTCTCCAGTGTGGATTTTCTGATGTTTAGTAGACTGGAGCTGACTCTAAAAGCCTTTCCACACTGATTACATTCATAAATTTTCTCTATGCTTGATTCTCTGATGTTCATTTAGATGAGTCCTCTGCGTAAAATCCTTTCCACATAGAGTACTTCCATAAAGTTTCTCTCCAGTGTGGATTCTCTGATGATTAACAAGATTGGAGCTGCTTGTGAAAGTCTTTCCACACTGATTACATTCATAAGGTTTCTCTCCAGTGTGGATTCTCTGATGTAAGCTAAGTTTGCCCCTATTTGTAAAAGCCTTTCCACACTGATTACATTCATAAAGTTTCTCACCAGTGTGGATTCTCTGATGTTCATTAAGAGCATTCCTCCATGTGAAAGCCTTTCCACATAGAGTACATCCATAAGGTTTCTCTCCAGTGTGGATTCGCTGATGATTAACAAGATGTGAGCTGGTTGTGAAAGTCTTTCCACACTGATTACACTCAAAAGGTTTCTCTCCAGTGTGGATTCTCTGATGTTCAGCTAGACTGGAGCTGACTCTGATGGCTTTTCCACACTGATTACATTCATAAGGTTTCTCTCCAGTGTGGATTCTCTGATGTTTAACTAGGGTGGAGCTGACTCTGAAGGCCTTTCCACACCTATTACACTCAAAAGGTTTCTCTCCAGTGTGGATTCTCTGATGTCTGGTAAGACAAGTCCTCAGTGTAAAGGCCTTTCCACATTGATTACATTCGTAAAGTTTTTCACCAGTGTGGATTTTCTGATGAAAGCTAAGGTTGCCCCTATTTTTAAAAGCCTTTCCACACTGATTGCATTCATAAGGTTTCTCTCCAGTGTGGATTCTCTGATGGTCATTAAGAGCATTCCTCCGTGTAAAAGCCTTTCCACATAGTGTACATCCATAAGGTTTCTCTCCAGTGTGGATTCGCTGATGATTAACAAGATTGCAGCTGACTCTGAAGGCCTTTCCACATTGATTACATTGAAAAGGTTTCTCTCCAGGGTGGATTCTCTGATGTTCAGCTAGACCAGAGCTGACTCTGAAAGCCTTTCCACATTGATGGCATTCATAAGGTTTCTCTCCAGTGTGGATTCTCCGATTTTCATTAAGATGATTCCTCTGTGTAAAAACCTTTCCACATTGATTACATCCATAAGGTTTCTCTCCAGTGTGGATTCCCCAATGAAGAGCAGAGATTTCTCTCCAAGTTAAGTCACAGGGACCATCACTCATGAATCTGTGCTCTTGAGTTTCTTCCACAGAAAGGCTTAGAACTGCAGGAGTCTTCTTCACTTCAAGTCTGATTTCTCCTTTTGAAAGAAACAAGTGAGAAAATATATACACAGATACATGTGTAATTATATCCCCTTCCCTTCATTGGCAGAACATAAACTCATTTACATTCTCTTTGCTCAGGCAAAGAGAAAGGTCTTCAAACTTCAAGTCTTCAAATGGGCAGAATCAATTATTTCAAAATGCCATTAGCTCACATTGCAAAGATGATTTAGTTTACAAAGAGCTTCACACATGGTTACACTGGATCCTCACAACAATCTAATTTCAATGGACATTTTATCAACTCTCTTATTGTATTTAATACTTATTCAATTAAGAAATTCCTTTCCTATACTGTGATTAAACATACATGGAGATCATAAATTTTGAGTGACACACCTGCTGAGTTGGGACTGTCCTGAAATGTATTTAAGCCTTCTCATTCTTTTGTTCAGACAGATAGATTTCATCTGGCTCCATACATATATGTATGCTGCTAGCTTTAAGGGAATAAACAATATGAATTTACATGTCACCTAGCTTGTTTGCCTCCTTTAATCTAACTTAAAGTTTGACAATTTTCATTCCAAAACAGTCTCTTTTCAAGTAGATCAACTAAGAGTGAGGTTGACATTCTGTTGCTTCTTCTCCAACTATGTCCATGTTTTCATATTACACTGGGAGCTCCCTGACAGCAGAGACTTTCTTTTGCCTTTCTTTGTACCCTCAGAGCTTAGCACAGTGCCTAAAACACAAGGTGATCAATCAGTCTTTACTGATTGCCTGATTGGGCCCAGGGCTGACAGCAGGCCCCAGCCTCTAACTCAATCATTGCATTCTGCTCTCTCCCAGTTGTCAAATGTATGTTCTCATTTCTCTGTCTTTCTTTCACCCACTCACCTCTAAGTAGTCACCTTTGTTAGGTTCTAACCCTTGTGGAACCTGACCAAAGCCAACACTGAAGATCACAGAGGCTTCTTTGTAAACTCCTGAAGAGTCTCATACCAGGGGACACCTTCAAGTCTATACTTCCCAGCTCCCTAAACAGAGGTGGTAGTGACCTCCATGAACCTGGTTAATGATTCTCCAAGAATGAGATAGAAATTGAGCCACAGAGATCAGGAAAGGAACTTGGGCTGATGCAAAGCTTAGCCTTGGATTACTTCCAAGTAAGGCAGCAGCTACTCATGCTACTAGATGAGTGAGAAAATCATGAAACCAGGATGCCTGGGTCCACTACAAATTTAGGCTGCACAATCTCAGCTGGACCCTCATTGAAGCAAGGCAATTCTCAGAGAATTGCTACTTACCAGAGTAGCTTTTCCAGATCTGTTCCTTCATCCCAACCTTCTCTTTTGGCTTGTTCTCTTCTCCCCCTCCCCCACCCATCCACACCTTCTTGCTTAAGAACTTGGCCTCCTATTTCATTGAAAAAGTGGACATTTATCAAAACCTATCTTACTCTCCTCATCTCACATTCCTCAGATCTCTTCTTTTCCTTTTTGGCCTTAGTATCAGGTGAAAAGGTCATCCTTTTTCATGCTAAAGCAAATCAGTTTAGGTGTGCAAATAATTCTATTCCATCCCTCTTCAACCTTGGTAACTTCTTCCCCTAGAATCTTCATTTTTTCACTAACTTTCAGTCTCTCCCATACTAAGAACTCCTTTCCTGTTGTTACAAATAAAACCATTTCTCTCTTTCCTGCATTTAATGACCAAATAGCTAGAGATGGCCATTTGCAACTGGTGTCTGCAACTCTTTTCTTGCTTTCTTTGAAACTCTGCAGCCTGGCTTCCAACTTACTTCTTCTACTGAAACTTATTTCTCTAAAATTAGCAACAATCCTGAAATTGCTAAATTCGATGGTGATTTCTTGATGCCCATTCTTCTTGACTTTTCTGCAGGGTTTGGCATTGTCATTCACCCCTATTTCTTGATACTCTCCTATGGAAGCTCTAGTGAGTCTACTCTCTCCTGGTCCTCCTTTTACCATATGCAAAATGAAACCATTCTTTTTCCTGCAACCCTCCCATCTACCTACATTCCTAGTGTTATTTGAGGCATCCTCAATAGCCCAGGATCAGAGATGAAGTGTCATACAGTCCTCATCGACTCTCACACACTCACAGTCCAGATCTTCATGTTCACTCTGGAGCAAAATCCTGGGATTCCACTTGTGTGACCCCTCTCCCATACGCCCTCTTCTCTTCCAGTACTCTCACTGTCTTCTCACTCTCAGTCTCATTTATCAATCGCCTCATACTTGAGGGATTTCAGACCTACTGGTTATTCTGGCTGCCTCATCTCTTCCCAGTCCAATCAATCTTCCAACCAACTTTCAAGTTCCTCTTCCTAAAGCTCTCATCTGACCATGTCACCACCCACTCAACAACCTCCTCTGGCTCCCCAGCAAAAGGACCCAATGTAAAATCCTCCCTAGGACTGCTAAAGCACTTTATCACCTCTGCTTCTCCTACTCTTCCAGTCTTTTTTCACCTTGTTTCCCTCCCCACCCCCCATGTATGCTATAATCCAGTGGTACGGGCCTCCTTTCTCTTCTGTGAACGGGACACTCCACCTTCTGACTCCCTGGGTTTTTTTCACTATCCTTTTGGCCTAGAAAGCTCATTTTGGCTTCCCTGAGGTCCCAGCTAAAGCCTACCTTCCACAATAAGCCTTTCCCAGTCTTTCCCACTTTAGGGTCTTCCCTCTCTTGCCCAGCTCCAATTTAACCTGTCTACACTGGTTTTCTACACAGTTGTTGGACTGTTCACCAGACTGTGAAATCCAGGAGTGCTGAGAACATCCCTTGCATCTCTTTATGACCCCAGGGCTTAGCAAAGGGCCCGGCATGCAGCAAGATCTTCATAAATGTTCGTGGGTTTGAGGAAGGTCTAAGAAAGAGCTCATCTTGGAGCATCTAACCCCTTTTGGTACTTTCAAGAGATTTGCTCCCCAAATTCCAAATACCAACTTCTTACAAGATGATAAATTTATCCCTGGAAGTGAGCTGAAAGGCCATGGAATCTAACATACTGGGGAAACTGAGGCTCCATGGTTCAGGAAGCCACTGCTAAGAATAAACCAGAAAAAGAATTCCAAGGCAGGCCTTCCTGGCCCCAAATCTAGTACTTCCTTCACCACAACACATAACAGCCTCTCATAATCACAGCTCCCATATACCTGCTTTCACCTCACTCACCTGGACAGAGGGTCCTCAGGCCTTCTTCCTCCAGCATCCATGGTGCTTCCCTTTGCTCA
>JAQQSZ010019793.1:0-10288 GCA_028646595.1 Phalanger gymnotis
TGGGGAGCTCACGCCAGTCACTGCTTCCCAGCCGCCATCTTGGCTCCGCCCCCTATTTCCCTGCTCTTAAGGAGTTTCAGTTTGAGTGAAGGATGAGCACATACAGGGGCAGTGGAAGGAGCGCTGAGCCTATCCGTGTGTCTGCATGGTAAGGAGATCACACAAGTGGTCTGGAGCTTTGGGTCCTTGGAAGATGAAGCCAAAAGCCTCACCTGTCAGAGTTCGGGGTGTCCAGGATGGAATCCAAGTTCCCTGTTGGGCGAGGGCAGAATGCCTTTGATGAGTCCAGCCAACCTGGCCCATGTCCTAGCTGCAGAATTCTCCTGTCCTCTTTCACCTCTATTCATTGGCTCATTCTGTCCCCTGAAACGCACAAAACATTGATCAAATATTATCCAAACACATGACCTTGGGATAAGTGCTAGGGATACAAAGATGAAATGTAGGAGTCCGATTAAATGGTCTCTAATGTCTCAGCTCCAAATTCTAGCATCCTGACGTATGCCCTGTGGTCTTGATATGAATCTCATAACCAGATCTTCTTATAGAATCTTTGTATTATCTCCTGGTGATAGATTGTTTATGTGAACTAAAAGAGATCAGGGAGTTAGTGACAACACCGAGGTTGTGAACCTGGGTGAGTGTGCCTGACACAAAGCAGCTGCTTAATAAATGTTTATTGATTGATTGGTTGGTGCCTCAGTAGTACTGGGGTGGCTCAGAAAGAGGGATGGGTTTGGAGGAACACATACTATATTCTACTCTGTCCACAACTGAAGCTCCTGTAGATAAACAATGAACGTGGGGTCAGAAACACATGCCTGAGTATTAAATACGAAACAAATGGAGACTCAAGTCAGGATGAATTGGCAAGGATGTAGGGTTGGTATTGGTGAGCAGCTAGGGGAAAGTAGGAAACGCGGTATCAGGTTTGGCTAAAGTTCAAGAAACTGGCTGGTCAGCAAGGTGTGAATGTGAGCAAAGACCTGAGTCTTTAATGCTTGGCACAGTGCTTGGCACATAGTAGACACTTAGCAAATGATTGTTCCTTTCCTGTACCCTATGAACCACCTCAGCCTTCTTTTAAAAAGATTCCCAGACATTATTTCTTTTTACATTATCTGTAGTTCCCAATGTATCCCTCCCACCATCTCTTGCATTCACCCTTTATAATAACTAAGGAAAAAGAAGAAAAAAGTTCTTTCAAACACATCAAAGAAGTCCGATGTTGTTTGTATTCTCCCACAAAGAACCAGGAGAAGTTCTCTTCTCTTGCCTCTTGGGATCAAGGTCAGTCATTATAATCCACAGCTTTCAGTTTGGATTGCCTTGTTGCCTTTCCATTTCCACTGATGTGGTCTTTGCGGAGACTCTTTTCCTGGCTCTGCTTCCTTTCCTTGGCACCCTTGGCATCTCTGGCTCTCCATGTTTCTTGATATTCTCCACATTCGTTCTTCTTATAGCCCAGTATTTGTCTATCACATTCATGTAGCATAAGTTGATTTGCCATTTCCCAATCCATGAGCAACTATCGTTTATTTCCAGCCCTTTTAAAATTGACTTACTGCTGTGATCTTCCCCTCTCTGCTGGTACCAGGACCACAGGACCTCCAACCTACTGACCAGATGCCATTGGTGTTAGGGCCGCAAGACTTCAACCAAAGTCCCGGCTTACTCTTGACTGTAGCCCCTAGTAGGACCAGGAAAGTCAGAATAGCACTCGGGAGACTATTTTCTCCTAGGTACTTTGCCTACAGTTAAGGTAAAGTACTCTCAGATAGACAACAGTGCTTTGGTTATGGTTTTGTGGTCCAAAAATTAGACTGCCCATTGGCCTGGTTACCTGAGATAACAACACCCTTTTCTGTTCAATTCTATTCTGTATGAAAACAACTAAACATCACCTCTGACGGGCACTATTCGGCATGCTCTTTAAACATACAATAAACAATTTAGAGGAAGAGGTGGAGAAATTCAAACTCTCAACTACAATATTCTTTTGGAAGTGATCTCTTCATCCTCCCAGGCCATTTTGCTTGTACCTGTCATTGATTTATTGAATTCTGCCTTGTTATTATTATTTGTACATATGTCTTCTCTGTATCTCCTACTATGCTATAAGTTTCTGGAAGGCAAGGACTGTATCTTCTTTTTTGTCTTAGGCTAATGGCCGCTAGGTGGTACAGTGGGCCTGGAATCGGGGAGATCTGAGTTCAAATGTGACCTCAGACACTTACTAACTGTGAGACCCTGGGCAAGTTGCTTCACCTGCTTCCCCTCAGTTTCCTCAATTATAAACCAGAGATAAGAATAGCACCAACCTTCCAGGGTTGACAAGAGGATTAAATTAGTCAATGTTTATAAAACACTTAGCACTGTGCCTGGTGCATGGAAGGTGCTATATAAAATTAATTATTATTATTAGCTCAGTAAGTTTGTGGATGATTTCTACTAAGGGATCCCAAAGACCTGCATATAAGGGGCTGGTCCCAGACAAAATTGCAAAGGAGACACATTTTTACTTACTTGTGCACTCTAACCTGACTTTTTTATGTGGTTCTATCTTTTTCCCTCCAACCCTTGACACCTTTTCTTGCTATCCTGTGGGCTCCCATTACATTCATTTACTATTTGTTTTCTCAAACCCACTATTATGAAAGGACTGGGTAAACACATGCACACTGATTGACTGCTATGTTTCATGGGTTCCCTTACCAGAAGTCCCACAGTAGACTCTGTCATTAATTACCTGAGTATTCTTGGTAAGTTGTTTAATTTCTCTGGGCTTCAGTCTTCTCATGTGTAAAATAAAAGGTTTGGATTAGATGATTTTAAAATTCCCTTCCACCTCTTTGATTCCACTATGATCTATCATCCGATAAGAGTAGTTGCATTTTAACGAGTTACCAAATCTCAAACCAAAGGAATGAGTTAGTGGCTAGGTGTGGAATAAAAGTCGTTGGGAGTGCATGTTGGAGGTTATCTCAGCCCATAGGTGACATCTAGTAATAGGTAATAATAGTAGTGTATTTTATAATGCTTTAATGTTGGCAAAGCATTTTACATATATCTTATTTGATTTTTTCCTGTCAGTTCATTTCAATTCAGTTGAATCAAAAGAAAATATTTAAGTGCCTACTTCGTGTAAAGCATCATGGGATAGGCAACGGAGATATGAAGATGCAAAATGAAGTAGTCTTTGCCTTAAAAGAGCTTCTAGTCCATTAAAGGAGATATGACACATACCCAGACTTGGTGTAATACAAGGTAGAGTGTACTGGGGGTAAAAGAGAGATCCAGACAGAGTTCTTTAGGAGAATCTGAGGATGAAGAGAACATTTTCAGCTTTGTGTTTTAAAATCCCTTCTTCATAAAAACCCCATGGGGAAAGGTGTCAATGAGGAGACAGTACCTAGGGTAAGCACTGAAGGAAGATAAGGATGGTCATTTCTGTGGTTATTTATGAGGAAAGAGGTGAAGTTCTTTCCTATGTTGCATGTATAGCCAAGATGGGGCAAAGGACTACATTTCCCAGGATATTGGGACTCAGAGCAGAAATACTCGTGAAGGGAAACAAGGACTTCATTTCTCTTGTGATGCCATAGGTTTGTAGAAAGGTAGTGTGAAGAAAATTCTAAAGCATTATTAGAGCTTTCTGCATGAGTTATTTATTGAATAGAAGGAGGGAAGCACGAGCCAGGAAAGCAGCATGGATATGACCATGACAAGTAGCAACTAGGATTGCCTGAGGCATTCGAAATTGAGAGTAGCCAGGTAAGTAGCAGCAACAGCAGTTCTTGTACTCATGTAGTCATAGTGGTATTGGTGTTGGTGGTGGTGGTGGTGGTAGTAGTAGAAGTTGTAGTAGTAGTGGAAATAGAAGTAGTAGTAATAGTAGTATTAGTAATAGCTAGTAGCTAGTATTTACATAGCACTTTAAAGTTTGCAAAGTGTTTTATAAATACAATCTTTTTTAACCTCACAATAAATCTGTGTATCATTATTTTCATTTTATAGACAAAGAAACTGATGAATAGAGATTGGTAGTCTCCTAGCAGCAATGCTAACATAATCCATGACAAGTTTCCTTTCTCCCTCATATACTGCACTTTAGCTACAGAGAGACCTTCATCATCTGTTTCCCTAAGGGAGCCAGGAGTCTTGTAGAAAACCAAAAGTAACCTAGGAAAAGGTGAGTGAAAACATATTTGTCTAGGAATATGGCCAAGATTGTTCTCTGTTATTTAACTCTTCATATCTGTCCCAATTCAATATTTTACTGTTCCAATGCTATTTGTGGCCTAATTCTATTAGCTGATGAGCTGCTGATTATCAAGGCCAGTGTTAACTTCAGAAATTCCCAATTTTCAAAATGAGTAGAGGCAAGTGAGCCAAGATAGTACATAATAATTAGAAATCCTCACGATTTGACCCTTAGTCCATGAGTATTCAGAGAAGTTGAGACCTAATGCACTACAACTACCTTAAGTTTTCATCAAGGCATTCTAGGTCTTAACAGGAACATTTGGTTCTGATATCCAAAATCACATTTCTCCTCTTGCCTTCTCCACGTTGATGTCAGTGTAAATAACCAATGGCAACTAATGGCAACAAGAGTAGAACTCCAGTCATCCAAGAATGTAACATTTTACTTCAACTCGGCTATATTAAGTATGCAAGACCCACGGCAAAGTCAGACCAACATGAGCCTCATCTGACCACCTCAGACTAAAGAGAATGAAATTGTACTTGCTCTCCATGAACTTACATTCTCTTGCAGGGAGACAAGATGTTCACAAATAAAGTAAATACAAAATAATATAAAGTAATTTCAGGAGGAGGGAACAGTGACAACTAGAGAGTTTGGCAAAGGCCTTGTAGCCCTGGCGTTGTGCTTTGGACTAAGATATGGATTCTAAGAGACAAAGGAAGGGAATGAGAACATTCTAGACAATGGTGGGAGAGTGCAAGGCGTGGCTTGAGGGTGAGCAGAGATAAAAAGTTTGCAGACCATTGTGAAGGGTTGTTCAGTACATGAACTATCGACATGACATTCCCTCTTGGAGGGATAAGTCGGGATTCTCTCCCCTCACCCCCAATTTCACATGAGTGAATTTGGCAGGATTTTTAGATGCCATGCTTTTGTTGTTCTTAAGGTAATTTTGGTGGAGGAGACTGGCAACGGACTTTGTGCATGTGTATAGAGCTTAGACCAATGATTTATTAGCAATTGGTATATAATCCAACTTCAGATGACTTCCTTGGGTACTTTGATGCCATTGTCCTGGCCTATCATGTCTTATGACAAGCTCATGGATTGATGGAATATTAGAGCTCGATCCAGCGGTGGTGTGCTGGAGTCAATTAGTACTTTCTCCCAAAAACCAATCATTAAATTTTTGGTATGAGTATTTACACATTGGAAATCGGCAAATGCTACAACTCATGGCTTGAGTTATTGTTCCAATGATTGCTGAGATTTAAGAAAGTGATAGAGAAAATGTTAATAAGAAGATTAAACTTATTAAAAGTGTGTTATGTGTTTTGGTAAACATTTGCTGGCATAATCATGGTTGGACCAGACTTTGGGGCCTTTTTACTTTACAGATGAGGAAATAGACTCAGCATAAACATGACTTGGCTCCTAAGTCCCAAGAGCAGTGGACTCAAACTGATGCCTTCTAACCCTACATCCATAAGTACAATAAAATTTAATGGAATTCCTACTGAGAAAGGAGGTTCAGGGGAACCCAATCATTTTTGCTCCAGTCTTTGTATTACCAGCACACAGTAGGTGCTCTATAAATGTTTGCTTGGTAATTTCCAATGAGCCCAACCCTTAAGAAATTCATACTGTCAAAGTAGGCAATATTCTATAACAGAACATTAAATTTGGAGTCAGAGGACTGGTTCTGCTACTTTGTTACCTCTGTGCCCTTAGACAACTCATTTCACTTCTGTGGGACTCAATTTCCTTTTCTGTAAAATGAGGGAGTTGATACAATGAGGTGCCTTCCAGCTCAAAAAGCTCAGATCCAAAATTTCTGCCTGTAACCTATTTTCTATCTTTTTGTGTTTCCCGGCAAGCAAAGTGCTGCCTGAGTTTTAGAAGCCTTCCTGGTTAATCTTGCGGTGAAATTGCAATGTTGCATTTGGGGCCTCAGCTTTATTTCCATAACAACAGACTGATAGGTCTTAAACATAGGTTAGCGAAGGTGTTTGGATGCAGCCTCTCCAAACCCTATTCTTTTAAGCACTTTCTCCTTCATTTTAAAATCCTTCCGAGAAAAGTTTAAGCCATCAGATGGATCCTGATTTGGTTTCAATTGACTCATTATCGCCCCTCACCCCAAGTAGAAGCTATTTATCTTATAAAAAGCCTTGAAAATAAATCTGTAATGATATTTCCTAGTGAACTAAAAGTTCCATCTTTGCCAACACAAAAGGATTTGCAACCCAAGGCTCTGAATCACAGATTACTAGAGCTGGAAGGCATGAGTGAGATCCAGTCCATTACCTTCATTTGGCAAGGGGGATACTGAGTCTCAGGGAAGGAAAGAGATTTGCCCAAGGCCACATAACTTACCAGTGTCAGAGCTGGGATTTGGAGTGCGGGTTTTTGATGCCCAGTCCAGAGTTCTTTCCAATGGATGGCACTGTCTGGGTTTAAATAAAGTCTCACCTGATATCAGAGAGGAGACCTGGCATTTGGGAATTTCACCTGTCCTTTTAACGTCTGTTGGTCAAGGTCAAGGATCTAGAGCACCTTGTAGGTAAGCACACTGACCTTTGTTCAGTGCATAAAAACAGTCAACAATTTAGCAGGTTTGTCTGTTCTCTCCAGGGATGGTGACACGGAGGAATTATCTAACTAGGTCACTTTTCACTAGGAGAGTATGTTCAGGTGGTAAACTTTCTCTGTTTTGTTTTTCTCGGCAATTTATCTGCTTGTTTAATATTTTATTAACTTATTGTGAAAGGCAGCATGGGCTAGTGGTCAGAGAGCTGATATCTAAGCCAGGAAGACTCAGTTTCAAGTCTCTTCTCTGATGCATACAGACTGCGTGACTCTGGGTTAGTTATTTCCTGTACCAGCATTATAGGAAACTCTCTGAGAATCAGTTGCCCAATCTATATTGGTAGGAGTGTTTTTTTCATTGGGAGTCCCCAATAATGATGTCACAGCTCTAGTCTCCCCCAAAATATTTTATTAGAAATTCTAATTAGAAATTTTATTAGAAATAAACTAGAAATTTATTAGAAGTTTTATTAGGAATTTACTGAATATCAGGACAAATACCTACATGTATACAAATACCTAAACCAAAATATGAACTATTTATACTTAAATGATCTGATTTCAATGCCTAAAGTATTTCAACCTCTCTATCCAAACCCCATCCAGATTCTTTGCCTATTTGTTCTCATTCAGTTTTCCAAATAACTTCGAGTTTACATGAATTTCATTCTCTTTTTTGTCTGCTTTTCTGCATTATTGCATAAATGTCTCTTCAGATTTCTTTGTATTCTTCACACTTGTTCAACTTAATTGCAATATATAATTCCCGTCAACTTATCCCAGTTCTTTTAATCACTCCGCTACTGTCAGGCATTGTGGAGGAACAGGTATACTCATGTATTCCTGTGAAATTACAAGTTCGTAGCATCTTTCTGGAAAGCACTATGACAATACGTAGTGAAAGTTACAAAAAAAATCATCCTAGACCCAACAATTCCATTGTGGGAAGTTAACCTTGAAGGCATTATTAGTAACAACAACAAAAAAAGGAGCCTTCTCTGTGTTTTTTTTCCAGTTATTGCAAGTTATTTTGGTAGTAGGAATTTACAATGGATTTTATTTATGTGATTATAGCTTGGATGAGTGGTTTATTCCCATGCACATCTTCATTTCTTAGGAAATTGTCTACTTCTTACAGTGCCTTGCACATAACAGATGCCGGTTGAATCGAATTCCCAAAGAACCACATAATGGAGCCCCAGAAATAGCTATGGGGCACATGAAAATGTAGAAGGAATAAAACACTGCCTCTCCCCTTTCCTTCAATGCCATTGACTGGCTGAAATATTGATCAGTAAAAGGCTTTCCAGTGAGAATTGTACACACACAGTGTGGCCCCTCTATGTTGATTGTTTAAAACTTTAGATGGGTCATTTTACCTCTTGTATTCTCAGTTGCACTCATCTTACTGGTCTTTGAGGTAGACAGTCCTGAAATTCTAATCTATGAAATATTTGAATTTTCTTATTCCTACAGGGGATTATCTGTAGATTTCTCTTACCCAAGCTAACAGTTCTTTCTCATGGATAATTATGAGTTATCTGAACTTCCACAGTTTTTTTTTCCCTAGACCACAAAGTGTCTCTTGATAATTAATATTTTATGATAAATTAAAACCTAATGAGCCATTGGTCACCCTTGAAACATCCTTGGCCTATGTCTCTAACATCTCCTTTTACTTTTGACATTTCTCTTGTATTTTTCCCCCTTGTATGTCTACTTTCAGACTCTAAGACTGCCAGGTGAGAGAGCTGTGTCTAATCTACTACTGGCAAAGCCTCCAGAAAAGAGCTCTGGCTAGTCTGTCTCTCTCTCTCTCTCTCTCTCTCTCCCCCCCTCTCTCCCCGCCCCGTCTCTCTCTTCTGAATGCTATTAGTAATGTTCAGAAGACAACAAATGAAACCCTCACATCTCTGGCTTCACTGGAAATATTTCTATATTCTCAATCCTTATCTTTGATGTCTAGAGAGAGTGAGCAGTACAATTCCACTTGAGGGCTCACGTTTGTGAAATAACACATTTCCATTTCAGTCTGATCCCTTGGCTTCTGCCTCTGTTTTTCCCAAATGATCCTGTGACATCATACGTCCAAACTCTTATAGCCAATAGGCAATTGGCTTCTCAGCGGACAGAGTGAGCCTCTATAGCCATGGGGGTTTGTTTTTTGCTTTGTTGTTTGTAGAAAGAGGTTGGGGTCCTAGATGCCCCATATGTTTTCAGCCAGATACTAATTAACAAATGGAAAGTTTTCTTGCCCAATGGATATTCCCAGCTGATTTAAATCAGAGTAATGGGAAGTGTCAATTTCATTTAGGGGATGTCAGTTTCTGACATGTAGAAGAACCACTGAGATGCTGATTTGTTGTCTAAAGAAAACTAACCTCAGAGCTAAAGACAAAGACTGAAGGGTTGACTTTTTATAAATGACCTATATGATATCAAAATTAATACTCTCACTCTCTTCCACCCAGGGCCAACTCCCCCTTCGTCTCTTCCAAGGCCTCTCTTATCTGCCCATTTGGATCTCAAGTCAGATGGTTAGCTAGGGCGCCTAATTCTATATTTTGTACAATACCTCCCACATTGTCGGTGCTCAGTAAATGATAAATAATAATATTTCATTTTTACCCCCTGTAGTTATCTGTCTCAGCCCTGGAATTCAAGCAGGCACCGTGTCTTCTCCACACTCTGCATGGTACTTAATATCCTGCCACTGCTCACAATAAATGTTAAATAATTTTTGTAATAATCCCTTTCAAGGTTGTATCCATTGTCTAGCATTGCTTTGCTATATCAAACAGCACCGGGTGAAATACAATTATAGAATAAGGGATGGTTAGATTTATGTTCATTTGTGTAATAGAGAGTTGTTCGACTATTGAGATGACTAAGCACCCCTTTCTATGTGCCTTATGAGACACATAATAAATAGAACATTGTATTTATATAGTGTCTCTTTTTCCCTCCATGCAGTTCAAAGCAGTTTACAAATATTATTTCATTAAAGGAGCAAGGCTTAAAACTGACAAGATCACACAGATCCAATCTCCAGGGCACTGAGCCTTTTCTTTTCATTTTAAAAATTCTCTGTAATGCTTATTGTCATTTGGCTGGATTTGCCAGTTACATTCTATAGAGAGAATGCTATATGCCCCATCAAGGCTGCTTAACTATCTTCTTTCAGACCCTATGCCTTATGGAATCTGCTTCTCTTTTCTTAGGTCTTGTTCCCAGACAACTTACTTGACCCTTGAGTTTTTCATCGGGGTATGACTGCTTGTAGACTAAAGAGTTCTATGTTCCACGCTTGGGGGGATGTGCCAGCTCTGTCTCACCAGCACTCCTCCTTCCCCAAAAACCCCCAACCCAGACTGGACTTAGATCTTCAGCAGGCTCTTCACTCCTGCTCTGATCTGCCACTTAATTCCTCCCACCAGGTGGGCCTGGGGCAGGAAGCAACTGCAGCTGTAGTTCTGTAGCTGCCCTACC
>JAQQSZ010019794.1:0-10288 GCA_028646595.1 Phalanger gymnotis
TACATTAAGGGATCAAAGGGCTTGGAATATGATATTCTGGAAGTCAAAGGAGCTAGGATTAAAACCAAGAATCACCTACCCAGCAAAACTGAGTATCATGCCCCAAGGTAAAATATGGATTTTCGATAAAATAGAGCACTTTCAAGCTTTCTCAATGAAAACACCAGAGCTGCATAGAAAATTTGACTTTCAAATACAAGAATCAAGAAAAGCATGAACACGTAAACAAGAAAGAGAATTCATAAGGGACTTACTAAAGTTGAACTGTTTTGTTTACATTCCTACATGGAAAGATGATGTGTGTAATTCATGAGACCTTTCTCAGTTTTAGGGGAGTTGAAGGGAATATAGACAAAGAGTACAGCATGAGTTGAATATGAAGGGTAGATATCTAAAAAAAGGAAGTAAATTTAAGGGGTGAGAGAGGAATATATTGAGAGAGGGAGAAAGGGAAAGATAGAATGAGGTAAATTATCTCACATAAAAGTGGCAAGAAAAAACAGTTCTGTTGGAAGGGAAGAGGGAGCAGATGAGGGGGAATGAGTGGATCTTACTCTCATCAGATTTGGCTTGAGGAGGGAATAACATACACATTCAATTGGGTATCTTACTCCACAGGAAAGTAAGGGGAAGGGAATAAAAAGGGGGGATGATAGAAGGGAGGGCAGGTGGGGGAGGAGGTAATCAAAAGCAAACACTTTTGAAAAGTGACAGGGTCAAGGGAGAAAATTGAGTAAAGGGAGACTGGATAGGATGGAAGGAAATATAGTTAGCCTTTCACAACATGAGTATTGTAGAAATGTTTTGCATAATGATACATGTGTGATCTATGTTGAATTTATTGCCTTCCTAGGGAGGGTGCATGGGAAGCGAAAAGGGGAGAGAATTTGGAACTCAATGTTTTAAAAGCAGATGCTCAAAAAAAATGTTGTTTTTGCATGCAGCTGGGAAACAAGATATATAGAGAATGGGACATAGAAATCTATCCCACCCTACAAGAAAGTAAGCGGAAAGGGGATGGGGGGTCAGGGAGTGGGGTGACAGAAGGGAGGGCTGTCTGGGGAATGAGGCAATTGGAATATATGCAGTCTTGGAATGAGGGGAGGGTAGAAATGGGGAGAAAATTTGTAACTCAAAATCTTGTGGAAATCAGTGTTGAAAACTAAAATATTAACTAAATAAAAATGGTAAAATTCAAAAAAAAATATTTCATCAGACAAAAACTTGATCTCGTTACAAAGTAGTGAGAAATTTCATCCAAAGGCAACACTGGTAGAATACAAATTCATTTGTAAAACATAATAAAAGACAGTGGATAAAAGCAAATTTACCCCAGAACTAAGAACAAAACAAAATCAATTGAATAAAAAATGATCGTGCAGAATCCATGACATAAGATCTAGCTAAGCCAAATAAATCATTCTGATAGTATTATAAATCAAAATGTAAAAACAACAAATTGAACTAGAATGGAATAAATTTGATAGTGTTTTTATAGTGATCTATTTTTATCAGCAACAATGATTAAATCATTATGCTTGACCTCTGCCAACTCAGTACCTAAAGTACTGTGGGAGATAATTGCACCTAAGAATGTGAAATTAGAGGTATTTACTGTTGTTGTTTGTCCTTGTTCTAGAAGAGGACCATGACATCAGGGAGGTGATGCCATGACATGCAAGTGAATTGAATTTAAGTGAGGGAGGGCTGTGCAAAGTCACCAGCTTCACTTTCTCCTCCCAAACCACCTGGGTCCAGTGGCCAGATATAGATCTGGAGTACTCAAATATAAATATATGCAGAAAAAAATTCAGGCAGGAGATAACTCGGTTTGAAATTTTTAAGATAGTTGTAGAAGTAGGAAGCTTTGGAGAGAATGAAAACAATCCACAGTGCTTTTACTTAAAAAAGAAAATGGTAACCAAGATGACAGGACTAAGTAGCAGCTCCATAATTCGCTTTCTCATTTGCATAAAGATTTTTATCAAAGTGATCTGTGTAAGCATCAGGGGTATCCTTGATGAAAAAACACACAATAATGACCAATATTTGTATAATGCTTTAAGACAAAGCACTTTATGTCTCTTACATACTTGATCACATTGATCTACCCAACAATCTTGTGAGGTAGGTGCTATTATTAGTCCCATTTTATAGATGGGGTAACAGAGGCAGATAGTTTAAGTCATATAGCTAGTTAGTGTCTGAGACAGGAATCAAACTAGTCCAGTGCTCTCCTCCACTATTCAAGCAGGCAGATTTTCTCAAAAACTTTTTTGGCTGCTCTTCACCTACTCAAATGATTGAAAGGTATAGAGAAGAAAGGATTCTATTGCATCTGTTGTTTGTTGTTGTTTTTTTTTTTTTTCAAAAACATTGGATTTAGTAGGACAAAATGTATCCTGGACAGTTCTTCTCAAAGACTCTCCTGCCACATATTCATTACACAAAGGTGCTCTTCCTACATATTGCTCGAAATCACACAAGACTATGACAGATGTGACAAAGAAAACAATGTTAATGTTAGAGTCCAGTTACTAAAACTAATTCAATTTTGCAAACATTTATGAAGCAACTACTGTTTCTCTCATATTTAAATATTCATGGGATTATACTATGGTGGATATTCCATCCAACTATGCAGATCACAGCCCGTGCATACCTAGCTATCCTGTCTCATTCTTGTCCACGGGGGAGCCGCTCAGTGTGATAGCAGCCTTCCTCGCTTTCACTTGATATCATGAGGGTTACCAGAGAACAGACACACTATACGTAGCTTTTAGCTCGCTTTCATTATGTGACCAGTCCATGTTCTTTTTCAATAATAAACTTCCTTGATGACATCTTTTACTCTGGTTCTTCATAGTTTCTTATTTGTTATGTATTGCAGCCTGCTCACACGCACTATGCGCCCCTCTACTGTCCTCATTTTTAACTCTTCAGAGGCTATAGTGTTCTATGGTACAATCACGCAACTCAAGAAGAATATAGAAATTGAAAGATGGGCCTTTGTTTCAGGGAGAAGTTTGGAATCATAAAAGGAGTTTCACAACTTCTCAAAGGCAATTCAAGCTTCTTTCCTACTCCTATTTAATTCTGGCCCAACTTTGTGTCCATTTATGATATCTGCCCAAATCAATATATCTATTTATCTTTCCAAATATAGATACTTAGACACAGGCTAGTGAAGCAGTGCTTCACGGATTAGACTGAGTGTGAGAACAGCAGAACCCTGCCCTCCTGCTACTTACTCCTCCCTTCTTTGATAGCTGCCTAGCAGGTAGGTTTGCTTGGCATTCTACATTCCATAAGGCTGTCTCTTCATGACAGTATATCATATTAAGTATTTTTACAAAGTGGAAAGAATATTGGACTGGGAGTGGGGAAGACATGCATTCTAGTTATGGCTCTTTAGCTTTGTGACTACAGAAATTTTATTTTACCTCACTGGGTCAGAGTTTTTGCATATGCAAAATTGATGGTGATTTGGGAGGCAAGGGGGCAAACTTTGGATTAGATAAGGTCCAAAATCTCTTCCAGTTCTGTGAATTTTGTTAAAGAGGGAATCCCTTTGACTTTTAGGAAATAGGCCAAGACATCCTCCATGACGACGACGCATCTCCATACTTTGTACCCTGTTTGACATATTCCTTGTCTGAATAATGTGATGTTGTATGGTATAGTGGAAATACACTGGATTTAGGATCAAGGGGACTCAGGATCAAATTCTAGCTCTGCTAGTTACTACTTGTGTGACTCTGGACAAGTCACAACGTCGCTGGTCTTCAGTTTCCTCACATAGAAAATGAAGAAATTGAACTAGGTAATATCTAAAGTCCATTCCAGCTCAAACTCCTATGCTCTTTTGAAATTATTTCAATTTTAATTATGGGCTTCTTTCTCCATAACAACTGAAAATGGTTTACATCCATCTACTCAGCTAGAGCTCTGACTCCTCCATCCCAAAAATATAATCCTAGCCCCTGAGATCTAGTATAAGTACTATGTAACATGTAACAAATGTAACATTTCTGTTTGCATTCTGAGACCAGTAATGCTTTGTACAAGCAAAATGTCCAAGTTACTCATCGAAGAAGTTTGACATTCTATCCAGCAGATGGCAGTAGTGTCACCATACATAGTTTCTATAGCCGAATAAAGTTTAATGAAGTATGTGAGTTTTAGACGAAAATGTAAATCCTAGTTGTTCTTCAAACCCTAGAGATGTCAGGGAAAAATGTCAACTAAAATTCTATCAGTAGACTATCACAAGCATGGATTTGTACTATTGTACAACATACCAGCTTTCTAGTACCCCCCCCTTGTATTTTCCCTCTGTTGATTATGTCTAATTTATCCTATATATCTCTTGTTTGTACATAGTTGTTTGCATTTTATCTCCCTCATTAGGCTGTAAATTCCTGGAGAGTAAGGACTATCTTTTGCCTTTCTTTGTATCCCCAGTGCTTAGCACAGTGACTGGGAAACAATAGGTGCTTAAAATAAATGTTTATTCCTATCTACTTTTTTCTCTTCAATAAGACTTCATTATAAGAGTTCTGATCAATAAACGTTATCTTACTGAGTGATTACCACAAAGAGATCCCTCCTAGCTCTAAATCTGTACTCCTAAAAAGGAAGTCTTATTTAAGAGAGGGAGGGAGAAGGGAATAAGCATTTATTAAGCACCCACTATGTACTAGGCACTGTGCTAAGCACTTTATACATATTATCTCATTTATGTGAAGTGTTTAGCACAGTGTCTAGCGCATAATATGTATTATTGTCCATACAACAACCATGTGGTGTATTTTTATTATCCTCATTTGAGGAAACTGAGGCAGACCAAGATTAAATGCCTTGTCTAAAGTCACATAGATAATAAGTGTTCGAGGTCAGATTTGAACTCAGGTCTTCCTGACTGAGCCCAATGGTCTATCCACTGTACCATCCAGCTGCCTACATCCTTATAGTCTACCCTAGATTCTAGTTCTTAAAAAGAAAAATTAAGTATTGATTTTTAATATTAATGACATATGGTTGGAATCTCCAATGAGCTATTGTTTTTACAAATCTTCATAGTAGAGGTTAGCCTTTCCTACTGATAGCCCTTAGACTTGGGGTGCTATTAAAGGATAATTGTAGATGACAAGCTTTATACTCTTGCATTTATGACAGCAACAGGTGGTAATTGGGAAGATCAATGCCAAGATTCCTGTTGCTTTGGTTTTTTAATTCCACAATTGTCTCATTTTATTTCATTCAATCACAGATACAGCCCCTATCCCCATCCCTATTCATCCCCTATTCAGTACTCTATGTATTTTTTGTCTTTGATATTCACCAGTGAGGATCCTATGCAGGAGGATTCTTAGCTGAGGAAATACCCAGATGAGCCTCTTCAAATTCAGAAAGAATTCGACAAGCAGAACACCTTTCTTCTTTTGGTTTAACTCCTTCCTGCCAGGTGGATTTTTAAGGAGAAAAAAGACAAGACTATAAAGGGAAATGACTGGGACTCTTCCTACTCAAAGCCAATAGATGGCCCATGAATACAGGCCTTCATTCTTTTCCCTGGCCTTGGTCTTTTGTTTTAGGTGAAGAAGATTAGAAATGACTATAACTTGGTGGGGTCTGAGAAATCAAGAGAATGAGTTGCTCAAGATACAGATGGGGAGATCATCCTAGATTTTTCAGCCAGGCCAGTATCAAAGCCATAGGGAGTGAGAAGGACCTTTGACCTTTGGGACCCAGGCCAGCACTGGCTTAGTTAAGTACTTATCTGAAAGCAGGAGCCTAGTGGGACCACTACTATATAGGAACTGTGCTAAGATTGAGCCCACTCTCCCCAGAGACCAAGATGGTATTGGGGAGACTGTGTCACCAAGCAAACGGGAGGAAATGTTTATATTTCTATTCCTATTATATGCTTAGGTTAAATGTCCCTTTTTAGAAGCTATTTATTGCTAAGTGGTTAGAAGGAACCAGGGCATTGTGGTCAGAGCAATATGGAGAGAAACTTTCTCTCATGAAAGGCTCATTTTTCTTTAGAATATACTGACAATATTCTCAAGATTGGATTGACTCAAGAGACTAAAGCTTCAGGCAGTTGACCTAACTTACTGTTTGCCTGAATACAAAGCCACCATGAAGAGCTTCAGGCACTCTCTAATCCATGACTAATAGAAAATAATTTTCAACTCAGGCAAGGGAATTTCCCTCAACTGAATCAACTGGAAGTGTCCTCAATGCAAATCTTTGTTCCATCTCCCGCTACGGCTAAGCAAAGCTCCTTCTCTTAACTGCTGAATGAACTATAAGTATTTCATTTTGTTCTAATGTTGAGCATACATGACCTGAGGAAGGCCCAGGCCAGAACAATGCTGACTTAGGTGGCATGCTTGTCAAATCTGCAGAAACATAAAAGTGGGAGGGAAAGCTCACACATAACCTGAAAAAGTTAGAATCCAAAACATCTTGATAAGCTGGAACATTGAAATGTATATAACAAGATAAAATTTAAAAGGGATTAACATAAATGTAATGGTTTATAAATCAGCATCACAAAAACAAGATGGCAGATCTGGATTTCAGTAAATTAAACAGCAAGCTTTGAATGAGTCAGCAGTGTGATATAGCAACCAAAAAAGCTATGCAGTCTTGGGCTCCATTAAGAGATTAAGGAAGCCCCATGAAGGACTAAGACCTCTGTTCTGCTCTGAGTACACTGGGAGTTTTACTACATATTTAATTCACAGCTTCCCAACAAGCTGGAGGGTGTCAGGGATCTCAATCAAGATAGTAAAGGACATTGAGATCATGTCATATAAGGATCATTGAATATGCAGTTAAACTCACAAGTGTAGTTAGACTAGAATAGAGAATGTCAAAGTCTTAGTCTTTCATGGACCTTCCTTAATCTCTTGATGGAACCCAAGACTGCATAGCTTTTTTGGCTGGTATATCACACTGCTGACTCATTCAAAGCTTGCTGTTTAATTTACTGAAATCCAGATCTGCCATCTTGTTTTTGTGATGCTGATGTATAAACCATTACATTTACAGTAATCCTTTTAAAACCTCATCTTGTTACATATGTTTCAATGTTCCAGCTTATGAAGATGTTTTAGATTCTAATGTTACGTGTGAGCTTTCCCTCCCACTTTTGTATTTCTGCAGATTGGGCAAGCACTCCACCTATGCCTTTATCTAAGGGATTGATAAAAATGTGGGGAGGCCTAAGAGCGCCTTCATTACATATCATCATGTATTCACATTATGTAAAAATTGCTTTACATAAGAGGTCTGCAGAATGATCCACTTACCTAAAGTGAGCATTGTGTGTAAAAAAAAAAATTGATAGAGGTGTACTGTTGTCAAAATAATTTGGAGAAAAGCTGCATAGAATACTGAAAGTTTAAGTGACTTGTCCATAGTCACACAGCTAGCACACTTTACATAAGTGGACCATTCTGCAGGCCTCCATGTAAAGCAATTTTTATATAATGTGAATTTGCCCAGGATGTGGGGAAGGAAGGGAAGGATGAAGAACAGTGGAGGGAGAGGACCGGTACATAGTTCAAGACAGGAACTGAGAAGCGAGATCAGGAGAAGGAACACATAGGGCCAACCACATGAAGACCTGGCTGGAACTGAGGGGGTGGGAGGAGGAAGACAGGGAGGGGGCAGTAGACAATGACACAGACAGGAGAGGATAGGGACATGCAGGGTTAGGGACAGACACCTGTGGGCTAGACGTGCAGGCTGGTGGGCAGAAGAGGGCACAGGTCTCCTCTCAGCACCAAGAAGTATCAAGGCAAGCCCTTAATTGGTGGGGGATGGGAGGGGGTGGTGCTGGTGAGGGGGATGAGGAAGAGAAAGGGTGGCAGTCTTTCTGACCTGCTTTCATTTGTAGGTTAGCTCCTTTGTTTTTTTAGGGTTGTGTGTGTGTGTGTGTGTGTGTGTGTGGGAGGAGTGATGAGAGAGAATGCAGTGCTGTACAGTAAAGTTAACATAGGTCAGTTTTTTGGAATGTGGATTCCTTTCAGAGTTCTTTACATAAAGTCAAATCTGCATAATGTGAATTTGTACGAAGTCGAGAACTGTCTGTATATAAATATATTTTATATACATATGTATATTCCTATATATTATTTATTTATAAATTATATTCATGTACTATTATACTAATAGGTTACATTAAGAAATATACATATATACACAAACATTAAAAAGTCTGTCAGAAAGCATTTATTAAATTCCTAGATATTCCTAAAGTGAGTCTGACCAAGATATTTCTTTTCTCAAGAAGCTTCAGCAGTTTTCCATCACCTTTAGAAGGCTAGTTTAGTAATCCTGGCAAGTTATGAGGAAGGTCTAGATTAGGGATGTTGTGGTATGACTAGAGAGAAGAGGATGGATCCAAAGGAAGATGAAGTAGAATCCACAAGATCTGGCAATTGATTGGATATGAGGAATGGCTGGCAGTCAAGTTGAGGATGACTTCCAGTCTTGGAACCTGGGTAAAGGAAAGAATGATAATGCTCTTGAAAGAAATTGAGAAGTTAGGAGGAAAGGTGGGTTTAGAGGAAAAGATAATAAGTTCTCTTTTAGACATTTGTAAAATCAGAGGCTCAGATTTGATGACCTATAAGATCCTTTCTAGTTCTGTGATCTAAACCTTTAATCATCTAATCCAGGGGTGAGAAACCTGCAGCCTCAAAGGCCACATGTGGCCCCCTAGGTCTTTAAGTGCAACTCTTCGACTGAATCCAAACGTCACAGAACAAATCCCCTCAATAAAAGCATTTGTTCTGTAAAACTTGGACTCAGTCAAAAAGACTGCACCCAAGGAGCTAGAAGGCTACATGTGGCCTTGAGACTGAAAGTTCCCCACCCCTATAGTCTAATCCTATTCTCCTTCAGAACATCCAGGCATAAAAAGCAAGAGATGAAATGTCATGCAGGTCAATTAAGTATAACAGTTTGACTGAAACATAGGGTGCCATTGGAAGAGTAATGTGGAATAAGCTTAGAGAGGTAGGGTGGAGCCAGATGGAGAATGGATTTAAATACCAGATTGTAAGAGGTTGAGAAATGAGTTGGTGGTGAAGAAGAGGCAGAAGTATAAATAGTATTTTTTAAAAAGGAATCTGGTCATGAAAGGAAAGAGTAGAAACAAGACAAGAATTTGAAGGGATGATAGGATCAGTTGAAGGAATTTGGAATTTTTTCTATATGGAGGGAGAAGGGAACTGTAAGGAACTTTAGAGGTAATCTTGTCCATGGAACTCATTTTCTTTTTTTTTTTAATTTGTTTTCATTTTACCAGAACACAAAGACAGAATAGAAAAAAGAAATGAAAACATATCATAAACTTAAATAGTGAAACTTAAATACAAAATCAGAAAGAAAAAAAAAAGCATGTCATGTGTATAGCAGAACATAGGAGAGGATTCAAAATATGTAATAATAAATTTTCATTTCAAGAAAGCCTGTTTGATAAATAATACACTTTGAGTCGAGAATTGTCCATCTTTTCTTTGCTTCCTTGTGTTTTCTTTTGTTCTCTGCTGTGCACTTTTTAACTTAGTTCTTTTCCCCCTCCCCCCACGTCCCCCAGAAGGCTACAATATAGTTTAGATATGTTTCTAGATATATACATACACTTATACATATATACATGTGTATATAGACATACTTTCCCAAACATATTCTACTCCTGATCCTTGTTTTTATGTTTGTACATATCTTGTTTCCTATTCCTCCTGCCTCCTCTACTTTACTTCTACCCAGTACGTGGCCTCCTATTACTTGCCTACTCCTCTCCTCCACCAACCACCCTGGCCTCATATTACTTGCCTTCCCCCCTCCAAGGATCCCTCCCCTATCCTCCCATTCCCATTAATCAAAACAACCTTTATTTATTCCCTCATTCTCCCCTCTAAAAATCCCTCCCTTGTCCTAATCCCTCCTTTGTCCTCTCCCTGATCTCTATACACTTACCATTTTATTTCTATTAAATTTAAAAGACTCTTCTAGATATATACATATTGTTCCCTCTTAAACCCATTCCTGATGAAAGTAGGTTATTGTGTTGTTAAGCAAAATTGTCTCATTAGCATGGCTTTTGTTTCTTTTGAGTGGAAGTACTTTCAGCTGTTAAGTGCTAAGCCCCAGGCCCAGGGCCCTGTCAGGTGTGAAACCTGTGTGGGTGTGGATTGGTGACTTAGGAGGGGCCAGCTCGGGAACCAATGGTCTCTGGTCATTGAGGCGGGGCTTGAGAATG
>JAQQSZ010019795.1:0-10288 GCA_028646595.1 Phalanger gymnotis
AACCCCAATAAAGCCTGGCACTTGACCTCCATTACATTCCAGAGGCCAAGCAAGATCTAAATTGTAAAAAGGATTTCTAAAAGAATCCTCTCTGTGTTTCCTGTTTGTGTTCTGTGTCTGCGTTTCTGTGTGGAGTGTGTAATCGGACACCCTGTAATGTCCATCATCTCTAGAGAGAAAAATGTCTTCTTGTTTAACGTTTTTTTTCTTTTTACAGTTTTTGTTTGACGGAAACAGCAAGTCGGAGAAGGTAAGGGAGGTGTCAGGTCAGAACAAGAAAGAAATAAGGTATGTGCAGTTTTAAAGGGACTTTAATTGAAGTCTACCAGAAAGGAAAAGCAAGAAAGTTTAAGCATGTAGGAAAGCGGAGGAGGTATAGAAAGTTTAAGGAAGGCATAATCTATTTTGCATAAACAATGTGATTAGAGGTGTTGAAAGTAATTAAGTTCAGAAACTTTTGGAAAGTTGTTGGAAACAATGCTCTTTCATTCTCCCTTCCTTCCAAATTTGGCCAATTTGGAATGTGAAGAGAGATAAGAAAGGAGGCAGGGACCTTTTCCCTGAAATTTAAGTGAAATGTGTTACTCCTGATTTGATGCTTAAGATAAAGTCAGAATTTCTTATACCGTTTGGCACTAAGGCAAATTCGGAAAATGCATCAATCTCTAATAACGAGACACTTTGAGCTCCCCAGTACAAGGAGAAGGGACAAGGCACCACTGGATCTTTTCCAGAGTCCCATTCACCTTTGACTGACAAATTCAAAGTTCTCACTTCCAAAAAAGTTTTTAAGGAGTGAACACAGAAGTAAAATTTATTCAAGTTAAAAGTAGAACCATTAAGATCTTTTCACCTGTCTCACATTGAGCCAGGGCTACAATAAATGATAGAGCAGCAAAAAATTCTTTAGCAGATTCTGTTAACCATATATAATCTGGTGAAGCATAGGAAACCTTTCTCAAAATAATAATAAAATTGAGTTTATACAACAAAAGGTATTCTGTATCCCCCTCCGATCCGTAAACTCCTTGCGGGGTTTAGACTTCCAGCTCAATGTCAGAAGTATATACAAAGATGTTTTAATTCATGTGTGGTTAATGAGTATCGCCACAGGATTAGTAAAAATAAAAATCGGAAAATATTTAATACCATGAATATATTAAATAGATATGTAGAGTTAATAAGTACTTTTCAATGAACAACTACAGAGCTCCTTGTGTGCAGTTTAGTAACCCTCATTCCTACTTTTTGAAACAAGTAATTTAAACCTTCTAAAACAGAGAAATAAAAGCCAAACATGAGAGCCAATCTGAACATATTTTACCCAAAAGACTGTTACTGTATTCCTGAGAAAGAAAAATACTTCTTCAGATAGGAATTATCTCCATATATATAACCGGGGCTCCTCGGGTGAAAACATTTCTAGCTTGCTGTGATTTTCCTACATTTGCTACTTGGAATGTGTAAAAAGTGATTCGGCTGCAAATATACAGTAGAGAGTTGGCTTGACCACCCCCAATCTGCAGCCAAACTCTGCAACTGTGTTGAGAGAAGAAAAGCCTCTATGCTTTGTAAGCCCCATATATGTAATGATTTGGGAATGCAATTAATGTCATCTGAAATTTTTCTGTTTGTATTGTTATTGTACTTCTAAATTGTAGTAAAATTCTCCTATATTGTAAGACTTGAGCGAATATTGTGAGCTAAAATAGTGTTAGACAAAGAAATTTTTAATTTGAATTTTGTTGAATCTAAAACATGAAAACAATTGTGTAACACTGGTGAAGTTACTTTCTCAGCCTTGCTAACCCTGTCTTCTGTTTTATAATTGTTATTAGATAAACCAGGTATTCTCATCTTTACCTGTGGTTAGTGGAAGGTCACAGCTAACACAATTCGGCTGGCGCTTATGAAACTTGTAAGATTGTTACCTAGGTTTTTTAGAATTATTGTTTTAATGTTTAAAACCAATAAAGTTTTGGAGAGATAAAAGAAATTATGTCTACCTTACGGGTGAGATTTATGGGTGGGTTCTATTAAATCTTATATGGACATTGATTAGGGTAAGGCTATTGATTATTGTGAGTTATTATTATTGTTGTTCGATTTTATATCATCCCCGCCCCCTGCCTGACTATACCTTGTTGGCACTGATGCAAATTTCTTAGGCTTCCTTTTTAATCTAAGGCAAAAGAAGTAGTTAGAATACTGGCCCAGCACATTTTATACCTATCTAATTATCATGGGTGATTGCTACCTATTTGTAAAACTTTCCCAAGAAAAATGTGAATGGAACTTAGAAATTCATATTTGAATGATTTTTTTAAAAAGTGCATATTGTTATTTGGCATTGAGAAATTTATTTATTTATTAACTATGCAGCCCCAAGAAAATTCTATTTACTGTAGTTTACTGTTCTATAAGGGGTATTACAAAGATCTCATGATTGTATAGGTGCTTGGCATAATGCTTGGCATAACATAAATGCTATTTGAATGTAAACTGGGAAGGGAGTTTTGTCCAGTAGGAGGAGTGCAGATATTGGAAGGGGGAGAAGGGGAGCAGGTCTAGAAGGGGCTAGGTGGCTGAGAGACCCACCTAGGCAGGAGCCACTTTCAGCTTGGCAGGATTCAACATCTGGGCAGGCTTCAGAGAGGGAAAGGAAAAGGATTAGGAGGAACAGAAGTGCTGCCTGGGAGGCCACCCAGAAGTCAGCTGCTCAGCCAAACCCAGACTTAACTTGGGGCCTGGAATCCATTAGCAAAGCCAGGGGCCATTCAGAAGGTGCTTGGCCAGGGTAAATGGGTTTTGTAGATAGGATCTCCATCTCCTGTCACAGAGACTGGAAGGAAAGGTTGCACCAAGAACTCTGGGGACTAGAGTTTAATTTTTAATTTGGGAGATATACTGGCTGCTCAGTCCCAGGCAAATCCTTTGGCCTCTCAGTCTCCGTTTGACTATTCATAGACAGAAGGGTTTGGCTTATGTTACTCTTATGGTGGGTGCTATCTAGCTCTCGGTTCATGGTCCCAGTTCTGTGAGGTTGAGGCGCTTTCAACTAGTATTATCCTTACTGCTTGACAACTTAAGAAAGCCAGGCTAGGACTGAGAAAAAGCAACCAAAGTTTGCAAACCCCACTGTGATCCAGGAGACCCTGTCTGGGTTTGGGGAGCACCAGGGGGAGACAGTGTTATCTCTTCCCGCTCAGGGGCTGCCCACTCCCCTGGCCTTCCTAACATTCAGGAAGGGGCCCAGGGGATTGCAAGATTCCAGAGGCTGTTGTGCTCGTGAGAAGGGCAGCTCTTTGGGGACAGAAGACAAGGGTCTGATGTCTTCCCTCTCTGACCATGGACACAAGGCTTCCCGTTTCCCCTTTCTAGGGCCCGTTTCATCACCTGTAAAGAGAAGACTTCAGATTGGATACTGTTTGCAGAGCCTTCTGCCTCTAAAGACCTCACACCATAACCCCAATTGGCGGTCCTATGGCGGACACCTGTCTGGCCTTGGACAGAGAAGTCCCTTTCCCTTTTGCAGCTGGCCAAGTGACATCCCTTCCAACCCTGGTCTCTGCAGGGAGATGAGAGGGTGGGTCCAGGTGGCCTCTAGTTTTAGATTCTAAATCCATGAAATCCTGATCCTCAGAACCTCAATTTCCTCATCTGTAACATTGAGATGAAGGAGGCAACTTACAGTTGTTGGGAGTGATGATAATTTAATATTATTAAATATCATTTTTCTAATTTCAATAAGGGCCAGAGCCTGAACTGATTAACCAGAGGAAGAGATTGAACTGATTAGCCAGCTGATTCACTAAGCTGCTTTGTTCTCTGAATGAACTCTTCCTGTGCCAACAAGGCCAGATTGGGCTGACTTAAGAGCATTGTTTCCTCCTTTATCTAAGGACATTGAAGAGATCCTTAACCTAAGAAAACTGTCTTGAATAATGTGAATTTTTCTTATCTTAATATTTTATGGGCATATACTATGTTATGGAATGTTAATGGTAAATTAAACACAGAAATGCTAGATTATAGTTTCAAGTGACCCTTGACAACTCTCTTAACTTATTGTATTTACAACCTACTCCATTAAGGAAATTCCTTGTCTTGTATCATGGTTAAACATACATGGGGGTCATAAAATTGAATAACACAAACATCCCGAATTGTGACGGTTTTAAAATTATATTTAAACCCTCTCATTTCTTTGTTCAGGCAGTCAGACTTTGTCGGGTTCCATACATGTATGTATGTATCTGCTCACTTTAAGGGAATACATGAATAAGTAATATAAATTTTTCTATCACCTAGCTTGTTTGCCTACTTTAACCAAACTCTCAGGTCGACAGGAGGATCAGTAAATAGAGATTTAGGGATCAACAGATCCCTAGATTTAGTCTGTGATCTGTCATGTATATTTATCTCTGAATCTATCATCTGTAGATCCATATCGCCTATATACTTACTTCTATAATCGCCACTATTAATCTGTGGCTACCTTTATCATTTATTGGAGATATGTCTCCTCTCTTCTCTGTTTATCTATAGCTATCATTTCTCTGCCTCTTGCTCTCTCTCTGCACCCCACCCCTTCGCCTACCTCCTACTCTGCACCCCAGAAGCCCTGAAAAGCAGTCAGCCCCTCCTGGCTTTGTACATGATTTCAGGGAATCACAGCGTCCATTTCCATTCTGCTCTTGGGGTTGGCTGAAAGCTGCAGGTGGGATTCCTTCTGAAAGGAGGCTTTAAAATTTTAACTAGTCCCGGAGCTTGTGGAGGACATTCTTATTCAGGGGGCACCAGACTAAGTGGCTTCTGAGGTCTCTCCTACCTTGGATGTGTGGACCTGAAAGTTTGGCTAAAAGAGGCAAACACACTAGGTGATATAGATTTACATTGTTTATTCCCTTAAAACTGGTAGATACATGCATACAGGGAGCCAGAAAGTAAATTCTGACTCCCTGATAAAACAATAATCCTTTTCTCTATTTTATGACAATCCTAGCTCAGGATGTCCATGTCCCTCAGATTTATGGTCTCCCTATGTCTTTAACCATAGAACGAGGAAAGGAAGTTTCTCAGTTGAATAAGTTGAAAATCCAATGAGACATGACAATTGACAAAGTGTCCATTGAAATTGTGATGCCAGGATACCTGTGTTTTTCCTCCATACCATATGTCTACTGGATACCAAGATAGCAAAAGTCCCACTATTCAAGACACTGTCTGGTCCCAGGTAGCCTGTCCTTTAAAAACAGGAAGAATGTTCCTAATCAGCTTCACCTGCTCTTCAAGTTGCTAATATGGTGTGCTGTTAAGCAAAATTGTCTCATTAGCATGGCTTTTGTTTCTTTTGAGTGGAAGTACTTTCAGCTGTTAAGTGCTAAGCCCCAGGCCCAGGGCCCTGTCAGGTGTGAAACCTGTGTGGGTGTGGATTGGTGACTTAGGAGGGGCCAGGTCAGGAACCAATGGTCTCTGGTCATTGAGGCAGGGCTTGAGAATGCAGGAAGCTCAGCTGCAAGGAGGGGTGTGCCAGGAGACAACTTGGGTGGCAGTGGAAGGTGTGGAACCCAGAAGCTGCAGAAGCAGAAAGCTGCGGAAGCCAGAAGCTGCGGAGGCAGGAAGCTGCGGAAGCAGGGCTTACCCGAGTGCGAGCAGGAACGTGAGGCCAGTGAACATGATTTGGCTAAATATTATCTTGTTTTTCTGTGCCTCCTGGTTACTCATGTGAGGTGGGCTTCTGGGCCTGGAGTCTTTTTGTCAAGATGTTAGAATGGGGAGGCTGGTTTACAGTTCTGCTGCAGTGGGGCCTAAATAAATTTCTTGTTGTTTTCTCTTAGAGAATCTCTCATACCTTGCGATTTCGGACCATTCAAACATATACATGATTATATTTGAGATCATAAATTCGGCCTTCCTACTACATATGGTTAGGCATTTTTGGAGCAAAGCAAAGCATATCTGTTTCATTAGTTCAGGCTTTGGCCTATATTGAGGTAGAAATAACCTTCAATGATTATCAGATGCCATCCTGGGTCACAGGGGCAGGTGGCAGTTGCCAGCCAGCACTTGGATCTCTCTCTTGCCTGACACATTGCACCAGTGTTGGCTGGCCTTTGGTCTCCCACAAGGCAAGAGGTACCATGATGAAGGACCGACCATGGCCCCTGCCCTCACAGAGCTTCCATTCGATCCAGGTGGAAAGCTTTGAAGTGCACAGCCCCAGGAGCCTGGGCCTGTGCCTGAGGACTCTGGTTTTGGGTGGCTCACAGCCATTCAGGAGGGAGCCTCTGGCACCATTCAGGAAGGATCCCTTGTCTCTATCCTTCTGCTCAAGCTGTGCCCCAAGCCAAGAATGATTCCTACCCTGTACCAGCAGTGGGAAAAAAAAACACAAAAAGACAAAGACATGGGGCTAGGCAAGTCATATGGTCATGCTACAGACTGATTTTAATGGAGTTACTGCCAGTATTTTATACTGGTTAATTGTTGAGTCATCTGGACTTCAAAGAAGAGTACAATAAAGCATTAGTTAAGTTTTTTATCTCCTTGTTCTTAGGAGTGAGACCTTATTTTTACTCGAGGCTAACCAAATTGAAAGATTTATGTTCTCTCACATATAGATAACCAGACTGAAACATTTCTGTCATCACCCATGTGGGCAAACAGCTACAAAGGCAGGTTTTCTTTGCCAAGCCTTCTTATCCTAAAACTGGCCTTGCCATGAATAGACCCTTTTTCGATTGACCCTGCCCTGCAGAGGTCTAAGAAGCCTAAACAGGACATAGCTGGCTCCCCATACCTCCCCCCTTTTTATTCTGTAATTTTAAGTGCCTTAAACATAGCGTTCATTATCCCAAGGACACAAGGTAGACAAAAAAATCAGTAAGATCAAACAAACAATATAAGGTAATGTATTGAAAATAGTCAAAAATACATTATTAAATGAGTTAAAGTTTTTGGAAATATCGATAATGGCTTTTGCTACCCACTCTGGATCAAACCAGGAAAATGGGCGTTTCACTACTTCAGGATTCCAATCAATCCCCCCCCCACTTTCTCTGTTTTAGACACTTCACCATTATAGACACATGTCAATTCTTCCCCGTAACCATCAACCATTTAAGTGAATACGGGAAGGATTGATTGAGGCATCGACAAATCAAAGGGGGCACTCCCTTGCATGAATATAGATACATAGACTCAAAAAGAAATAAAAAATGCCGTTGTTTCTTCAAGATTCAAAAAGTCTTTTCTTATGCAGCTGTCTGGCAGGTAACATCGACAATGCAATCTTCTGGTCCTTGGTATCTTTCCACCATCTCCAGCACAGCATCTTCTTCTTTTTGTCTTCTTATAGGAATCAGCTTTCTGTCCATTCTCCTACAAGAGTGATCTTAGCACAATTTTAAATTACCATTTCTAATCTTTATAACCCTGATCATATTTACAAACTCAAAATCTGAACCATCTGAGCCAATTGTCATTTTTAAGAAATTCACATCAGAAGTCAGTGTCTTCCACTTGGCATACATCCATTATTAATTTCCTCACTAGGAGGATGAGATGTCACTTAAGGAGTTAATAACAGGCTTGAGTACATACATAAATACATTAAATTGTCAATTTTTAACATGATGCATATAGAATCTTAACCTTTTAGTCATGCCATGTTTCTTTGATGGCATTTACAAAGTAAACCACAAACCGCTTTTCTTTTTTTTTTTAGCATCGTTAGTTATAATAATACTTTAGACAAGCATGATATTAATCAAGTAACAAAATAACATTCTCACATTGCTTAAGAAACATTTACAAAGCGAGCCCTAAGTGGCTCACATGCGTTTCTACCCTTGTTCATAAAACTTTACCAAGTTGGTGAAAAAGTCCTTAAGTAATACTAATTCCAGAATATTGTAACAAACAAAAGTTTCTAGTTATTGTGGAATTCTTAGATATGACAAGTTTCTTAGTCAAAAAGTTGTTGTAACAGAATCTCACATTGCTAGCAGTAAGAGACTGATCACAGGAAAAATACTATTATTCTTAGAATGCTTTTTATCTATTGTACATAAACTTGCAATTTCTCAGAAAGCCAAGTTCATTGTTTAGAATTTACATCAATCAAACAAATTCTTTTCCAGGGCTGATGAACTAGCCCACAGGGGTCTTGGCAATTTTACAAAATGAGGAGAAGTAACATGGATCTCAGGAAGGGGTTAATAGAAAAACTTGGGCCTGTCTGCTATCTTTTGCCTTTTCTCTGAGCACATTTATTCAAGGTTGAGGCTTTTTAAAAATCATGCAAAGGATTTTACAAAACTTTTCTTCATAAAAATATATCCCTTTCCCAGAAACAGGTCACAATTTATCCTGATATTATTATTAATTCCTAAGTATTAAACAGTTCTTAAATTTGACCATCAAACCTTTTCCACATAATTGAAGAGAAAAAAATAGAAAAATAAACATAGTTTTGTAAATACTAGACTTAAGCTTAATTAACAATCTCACGAATTTTGTAAATGACAGCAAAACAAGTAAAGGTAAAATTTGGTAATTTATGATTTCTTAAATTATAACACCACAAAATATTATAAGATATGGTCAATTAGAATGATTTAAAAGTTTTCTAACTCAGTACAATTCTTAGCCTAACAACATTTAGATTATAAAAGAAATTGCTTTTCTGACAACACAGTCTCAAATTTTACACATATATATTACTAGTATTTACATTAATGATAATACTAATGGTCTCAATTAGTAAATCACAATAATTATGTCACAATCAGTACGTCTCTGTAGTTACGGCATAGTCAATAAGTCTCGATAGTTATCCAATATTACCACAATAGAATTTTCTTGGGGTTATACAGTTAATAAATTTCTCAATGCCAAAGAACAATATGCACCCCTTTTTAATTATTCAAATATACATTTCTAAGTTCCATTCGCATTTTTCTTGGGAAAGCCTTATGAACACTTTGGAATCACCTGTTATAAGAGGTCGGTTTAAAATGTGCTGGGCCAGTATTCTAACTACTTCTTTTGGCCCAGCTAAAGAGGAAGCCTAAGGAATGTGAATCATTGCTAATAAAGTAAAGTCAATTTCCCCTCCAGGCAGAGGAGTTTGACAATTAATTGAAAAGTAATAATAATAATAATTCACAATAACCAATATCTTTACCATAGCCAATATCCATATTAAATTTAATAGAACCCACCCACCAACCTAGCCTGAAAGGTGGGAGGACATAATTTCTTCTAACTCTCTAGAATTTTATTGGTTTTTAACAATAAAACGGTAATCCCAAAAAACCTAGTTAACAATCTTACAAGTTTCATTAAGCTCTGGCCAAATTGTTTTAGCTGTGACCTTCTATTAACTACAGGTAAAGATAGGAATTCCTGGTTTACCAAATGGCAATTATAAAACATAAGACACAGTCGGCAAGGTAGAAAGTAACTTAACCAGTTTACACAATTGTTTTCATTTTTTACTTTAACAAAATTCAGATTAAAAATTTGTTTAATGCTACTTTTAGTAGTTTAGCAGTTTAGTTCACAACATTCAATCAAGCTTTACAATATATGAGAATTTCACTACAATTTAGAAGTACAATAATAGTACAAGCAGAAAAACTTCAGATGCCATTAATTGCATTCCCAAATCATTACATATATTGGGCTTACCAAGCACAAAGGCTTTTCTTCTCTCTCCACAGTTGCAGAGCTTGGCTGTGGATTGGCAGTGGTCGAGCCAGGGATTGGAGAACGGGGAGGAAAACCAAGGACTGGGTAGTCCTGGGAAGATATAGAGTGCAGCATCTTAATCAAAGGTCTGAGGAGTCATTGAGGAGGGTCGCTGAGGAAACTTTGCTTCCTAATAGGAGTTGCTGGGCTTTTTGGAAACTTGGAGCAAAAAATTCCAGGTTCTGGTGGTGTGGGAGCAAGGACTTGGGGGCTTGAGAGGAGAGGTTCCTCTGGTTGTCTAGAAGTGTGGACGTAGAGACTCCCGGGGTCCAGGGCTGCTGTCAGTGGGGTATGAGAGGGCAACAAAGTAGCAAAGTAGAGAACAGGGAGTAGAACTTTTGTTGCAACATGTACATTAATTTTTTTCTAGTTTCAATGTTATTATAATTTAATTTACATTGAAACTTTAGGTGAAAAAACATCAAAATAAACGGTCTAAACGAGAAAAAGCAGCTACTAAACAAAGCACTTATTTTGAAAGGGAGCCAACTCTCTATTGTGTATTCACAGCTGAATCACTTTTAAACTTTCC
>JAQQSZ010019796.1:0-10287 GCA_028646595.1 Phalanger gymnotis
CTGCCGCCATCTTGGCTCCAATAATAGCTTCTTTAAAGTTTAAAAACTTTACATATATTATCTCATTTAAGACTCAAAACTATCCTATGAGGAAGGTATGACTGATTTGGAACCTTCCTTAACTCCCACCTCTCCCTCACTTCTCACACTCCCATTTTACTGATGAGGCTAGTAAGTGTCAGAGGCAATACTGAAACATATAACTTCCTGACTTCAAGTCCAAAATCTATCTGTTTGTACATATATCTTTGTATAGACCAAAGATTGTGCAACATTTACTGCTTCCTCAGGGAAGTGTATCCCAACTCCAGAGTATAGCTAGGGGCATTACCTGCACCCCGCTTTCTGGTACTTGTACCACTTAGGTAATTGTGTAGATATCCAGATGTTTGTGATTTTGGAGTAATTTCTGGAGACCAGTCTGGTTCCAGGTTGATTTTGGTGATTTGGGATCATGAACACTTTGCTGATTTTGATTCCAAGTGGGGAATATCAAATACATACTTTGATCTATAGTTATAACTATTCAGGCTGAAATTCCAAGTAAGTCATAGTGTGTCAGAGGGGGCCAGTGGCTTCTAAGTAGCAGCAAGAGATGGGACTTAAACCTAGCTCATCAATCAATCATAGATAATAAAATTACAGTTTTAGACCTGAGAAAGACCTATCTAATCTAATTCTCTCATTTTACACACGAGGAAACTGAGACAGAGAGAGGTGACTTGCCAAGGTCACCCAGGCAGTAAGTGGCAGAGTGACTGGATTCCAACCCTACTCATCCACATCCAAAACTCAGCATTTATTCTGGACTGAGTCCATGCCTGGGCCAAAGAGAAGGGATATTTGCCAGAATTTTCCTTCTTCCTATGGATGCTAAAATAATGCACCGTGTCTTGGTACCACATGATCTCCTTAATAAACTAACAAATTACTTGAAAAACTTTCTGCCAGAAATATAATGGGCTATAAAGGTTTGAGACAATATCAAGGTGAGATGCTTGTGAGGAGAGAGAATTGATGATTGTGTTATTGAGTAACATGTTTATTTAAGTGGGATCCAGAGGGAGACAAATATAGAAAATATCTGGTTCAACTTAAAGACTATACTTATATCCACACAACAGAAAGATTAAAGAGATTACAATATCTAATTCCTTCAAAAGAAGTTTTAATCTGGCACTCTTTTTAAGCCTGTTAATAGAATGTTATGTAAACAGTTATATCTAACATATGCTTTGAAAGGAAATAGTGTGATCTAGTCATTAGAATCACTGCCGGGAATCATATGAAAAGATAGCATTATTTATTATTATTGCTTGTAACAGAAGTAACCTATAATATTGGGTACAGTCTTTCCTAGTGCCCACTATACATTTACAACACATACTTTGTTTTACACCACTAAATTTAGTTTATTAAGGCCGCTGTACACTCACTGTCTCCTAGTGCCTTGTAAAAGTGATTGTGTCTCCTTACATTCCTCTTGTTACTCAATATAACAAATGTACCATTACCAGTATTCTAATTAATTAGCTAGAATTCTTCATGAACTAGCACATCAGAACACCTACAGTTTAATGACAAATTATGTTCATAACCATTTCTCTGAAGTACCTTTTGAATTAAAGACCATACTGTAAGATTATGAAGATTTCTAAATCAAAAGAAAAATTATGTTGTGACTAGTATGTTAAATGTAGTTTATTGTAAAAAATATTTCTTTTACATGTGAGCACTTAAATTCTGAATGATCTATACATGTGAACAATTTGTTTTTCCCTTGCCAGTTGAGCTACTTGTAGAGAATGGTAAATGGGCCCTCTCTCCCTAGCCAATACACTTATCTTCATCACGTACATTCCAAGAGCCAGGCCAACTATGTTACCTCCACACTCAATTATCTCCATTGGCTATCACTTCTAGAATCAAATACAAATCCCTGTTTGGTGTTCAAAGCCATTCTTAATGTAGTCCCTCCCTCCCCACCCCCAATTCTTCTTACACCTAACACTCCTTCATGTACTCTGATCCAGTGACATTGGTCTCCTGGCTGTTCCCCATGCCTGGAATGTCCTTCCTTCTCATCTCTACCTTCTGACTTCCCTGGCTTTCTTCAAGTCTCAACAAAACCACACCTTCTACAGGAAGCCCTTCCCAATTGCTCTTAATTCTAGTGCCTTCTCTCTTTTCCTGTTTATCCTGAACATACCTTGTTTGTACCTATTTGTTTGTATGTTGTCTCTTCCATTAGATTTTGAGCTCCTTGAAGGCAGGGACTATCTTCTGGATTTCTTTGTGCCAACAGCATTTAACACAGTAGGCACTATATGCTTATTGATTGACTGTACACCAGTGGTGGCCTGGTCCACAGAGACACTTGGTTTCTTTCTCATGGACTGTCCTGGTTATGCTGAACACATTCTTAGAGTTGCCAAAGTGCCTTCTCATTCTATGCCACCAAATACATTTCCCCAGAGAAATAAAGTTATACATGGAATTCACCTTCCCAGCTAGCCCGAGTTATTTTGGGCCAACCTACTAACCCAATCACCAGTTATAACACTGCTTCTATGGGGAAATGTGTCCCAAGTTTCAAATAATGATGTAAAAAGGAACTTTGGAACATGACCCATTTGTAGAGTACGGGACCACTTGTATTTTTAAACATCTTATTTTTTTAAAAATTAAGTTTTTACTGTTGTCTTTTGAAAAAACAGTCATCATATGGAAAATGCTATCCACATCCAGAGAAAGAACTATGATGTCTGAACGCAGATCGAAGCATAGTATTCTATCTTTTTTTTCCTTTCTTGTGGTTTTCCCCTTTTGTTCTGATTCTTCTTTTACAACATGACTAATGTGGAAACATATTTTAAAAAATAAAATTAAATGAACCATTAAAACATTATCCTTGTCCCCAGTATCCCTTTTCCTGTCCCTCCCAGGGAGCCATTCTATGTAACAAATAGTATTTTTTTGGGAAGAATAATCAGCCTAATCTGCTGCTAATGGCTTTATTTTTAGTTCTTTGGACATGCTAATTTTTGTACCCAGACTACAGGATTTAATCAGAACACTACATTCCTTAAACATCCTGGTAATTTATGTGCCTTGGGTATATGGCACACAAGGACCACAACTGTCTTAACTAGGAAGATTTTTATTAGTCTATCAGTGACCTATATATTTTTAATTAAGCTAGAATAGCAACAAAAGGAGCAAGTTGATAAAAAAAATAAAAAGTGATGATGACTTTATCACCTGAATCTATTATTGAAGTGTTTAACAAGCAATATGAAGAAAGCTAATCTCTAAATAAGGAATATCACTAAAATGCTAAAAGGCTATTTTTGATAATGGGTCAAAGTCACTTATAACTGTCAACTCAAAAGTGGGAAAAGAAGTGAGTAAAGAGGTAGGGAGGAAAAGATCCAAAATGAATCTTTATGGTTTTAAGAGCATGTGTTAAATGTTCACAAGTTTTTGAACTTTGATAATTTTCAATATATGAAGGTCTAGAGCTTTTCATCATCCTTTTTTTAATGATTCAGAGTTCCTTGGTTTGAAATAAATTATCTTTTACATAAGAAAGAAAAATGCTGCAACTAAAGTCTACTTGAAGATACAATCTGACTAGCTTATATGTTTGTGAAACATGCTATAAAGATTTGGGAAAAATTGTACAAGTCCTAGAAATATAAGTATATCCTCAACACTCAATGTATAAGAATATAGAGCCATAAATGTCATATGCTACAACTTTTAATTCAAGTCTTGGTTAACCTCAATCACGAACTCTTAAATTCAAAATCTAATATTTGTGTGAACTTAATGTTATTATATAGATATGTCTGACTTTCAGACAAACCTGGTTAGTGTTCAGCTTTTTGATCATGGAGTTACTCAGTATTGACTTCCTACTGGAAGCAAGATGTCTAAGAGGCCGCTTTCACAGAAAAAATCCATGAACTAAAGCAATGGCTTTTTAAAGTGTATAATTCTGTGAGAGGACACATGGGTTGCTACAACGAATCTTGAATACTCCTCAGTCAACAGTCTGTAGGAAGTTCTTTGGGAACTAGGTACAGATGCTGAAACTCTTCATTTTGGAGGGCACTTCCTACATGGGAAGAGCAGCTTGAATTCATGGCAGGGTAGAGAAAGGAGAAAGCGAACAGAATAAGCATTTATGTAACACCGACTATGTGCCAGGCATTGTGCAAGGTGCTTTACAAATATTACCTCATCTTCGCAACAAACCTGTGAGGTAGTTCCCCATTTTACATATGAGAAGACTGAGGCAGGCAGAGGTTAAGTGACTTGCCCAGGGTCATACAGCTAATGTCTGGGGCTGAATTTGAATTCAGGTCTTCCTGACTACAGGCCTAGTGCTCTATCTACTGTGTCACCAGCTGCCTTAAGGGACCTTTTCTTCTGGGTTGGAAGGGATGGCTTTTGATGAGGGACTAGGAGTTGTAGCATTTTACCGTAACTCCTACAGACTGCCTCTCCTTGATCTGGTACCTCTGGACCTCATCTTTCTGAGGAGGCATGGATCTCAAGGCAAGGTTCCCTGGGAGGTCTTTTACATTGAGTCACTTTGTGTGACCATTCACTTAAACTCATATTTGGAACTTTTAATTCTGCAGTATTTAAAGTCTCAGCTCTGGCAATCAGCTAGAAAGCCTTCACTTGAACTTGAATTTCCTCCCAACATCTGGGGGTGAGTAAATGCACAGGAAGGAAAGGAGAAGTTTTAAATGGGAGAGCTGCACAATAACACGTCCTCACTTTTTCCTGTTCTCCCTGTTTAATATGGCACTTATGTCATGAAGAAGAGTAAATCTCCAATTCACCCTGTTTATTTGCTGTTTGTATGTAGTTGCTTGTCTCCCTCATTAAATCTTGAGGGCTGTTTTTGTTTTCCCTCTTTGCATCCCTAGCACTTAGCACAATGCCCAGCACATAGGAAGTGCTTAAGAAGACTTTTGATTCATTTTGTCTGAGGAGTGAAGCATCTAAGGACATTTTCAGTTTTCTTTTTTGAAATTAGCTTAGGAAGATTGTAAGCATGAGATGAGCCATATCTACCAATCTGGTTCCTACAAATGAGTCTTCTGGGGGATATGAATACAGTTTGTCTTTGGTGCCTGCTCTTCTGTATCAAAGATATTGCTTAATTCATACAATTGTTACTTGAAAGAATAACAGGCATTGCCAGTACGTGTTAATGATAATGCAAAGCAAACTAATAAGAGAATCTGCAGTGTTCACTAAACCAAATGGCTTTAGCTGATGTGGCCTGTTGAGTTCCAATTTAATGGTCATCACTCCTTACAGAGCTGCATTAGTAAAGGATGCTGCTTTCAAAGTTACATGGGACTTTTGTTTCTATAACCGTGCCCTAGGTTAAAAGAAAAAATCTGGCTCCCAAAATAGGCAATGTGGTATGAAAGAGCTAAATGGGGAAGCACAGTTTATGCCTCATTGTGCTTTATTTGTTCACTATCAGTTTGTGACCTTTTATGAGAGGCAGATCAGTAGGTTCTCTCTTCCATTTTTAGTGTCCAGGATAGATTCAGACCAAAGCACTGGAAAGGATACCAAATCTTACATTCCTGAGACTGTAGGAAAGAAAGACATATGTTGGTTTTACAAGTCTAAGGTAGAGGTAGGATTTTTAGTTGTAAAATGCAAGGGAGAGGATTATTTTTGCTAGAAGTTGTGATTTTGCCAGTGAGTATTCACCTGACTAGAGAAACAGATGTCACATGTTCCTCAAAGTGGAGATACATAGAGGCAAGGTCACTTGGCTATGAGAAGTTGTTAAACAAAACAAAAATATCTCAAACTTTTCTATCAGTAGACTCATGTCTCACATGTACCTTTAAATGAGGGAAGAATCTTACAGTTGTGATTAGTTGTGAACATATTAGCCTCTTATACACCAGGTTTTCACCTTCCATTCCCTTATCACATCACTCGCTTGATCTCTCATTTCTTCCCATTTCTACCTACCTGGGCTGTACTGGTCATGTACATCTTTTATCAAGAGTTGTTGTTTCCATTTCTGTGAATTCTTTGCTGTTACCTCATATGCCTTGAACTATCTGTCACTTTTCATCTGTCCGGTTTCTACCAACCTCCTTTCAAATTCTCAGTCAAGTGAAGCTTCTTCTGAGACAGACTTCTGAAACCATCAGTCATACTTTTAAAAGCAATCCTCTCTGAAGATGGCAAGAGCTCAGAGCTATCACTATTTTTCTCTCTCTGCTATCATTGCACTTGTCTAAACATGCTATCACCCTTTCCTATCTTCTGGTGTTTTTTGTTTGTTATAATCACTGTTTGCGGCAGGACCGGCGTCTCGATTTAAAAAAAAAACATTTTGGGTGCTCACTGTGTATTGATACTTAACACACACCAAGGCACAAGAGTCATATTGTCTAGCTGCAGAATATAAGCTAACAACTAAGTATGAACCATTCCTGGTATGTATTCTCTTCTATATTCTTTTTCTCTTCTTCCCAATTCTGGTGATTGTGGAAATATTTTCTCCAGAAAATTCAAGTGATTGAGTTAGAATAATTCATCATATCATTCATTGTGTGATTATAATTACTCATTAAAAATTCTCAGTGCTGGCATTACACTGACTGGGTATGTTTCCTTTGCAACCATATACTTCACTAGCTATTGGTATCGAGATTCTTTTGTATTTTTTGTGCTCAACCTACCTACTTCACGCTATTTGGTTGTTACAAGTCGCAAAATGAATACATTTCTAGTGCCTCTATCATTTTATGTTCAAAAAAATCATCCTTGCATTCATCTTTATTAAAAAGGGTTAATATAGTTCAACTCTAGCATCTGTAAGACATATACTGGAGGATTTTTCTTTCTCTAAAGATAGAATACAGAAGGTTATGCTCTTTCTTCTGGTCTCAATTATATTTTCAAACTTTCTTTGGTGGCCCACTCTTTATTGGAGGGTTCACTGTTGAGGGAGCTTGGTAATACAATAGTGTATGTGAACAGTACCAAAAAATTCAGATGACTATTGTTAATTATTATATCTACGAAGTGCCAATAATAAGCTGTGAAATATTATCTTTGTCCTTCATTTGTATAATGCTCTCTGTAAAGTAGGTATAGTCTCCTCTTTTTGCATTTTGCAGATAAAGAAATAGCTGAAGAGAGATGACTTGGGTGATTTACCCAAGGTAACCCAACCAGGTAGAGACTGACCCTGAATGAAAACCCAAAGATTCTCAACAATCATTATTTTTAAAGTAGTGGTGATGTAAAACTGGGATAGAACATCACAGAAAGTTTCTCTTGGATATTTCTGATGATAAAATACTGAGAAAAATCCAAGTTAGAGCATATGCCCATTTCTTCTTAACAAAACAGGGGAATCAAAGCAAAAAGATTTACCTTTTTTTAAATTTCAAAGGCCTTTGTTTCTGATTTGTAACTGTTCAATTTCCCTTAAACCTTTGCTTCTGTTTGTACTCATAAATACGATATTTTGTTTTGGAAATAAAGTAGCATAAGTTGTAGTTGGCTGGGTAGCTAAAGCCTCCCATGATATGACATATAAAAGCTCTACCTTATTGTGGTTATTTTGCAGAGCTGCAATGATTTTCTGTAAGGAATCAGTGATGAAAATTAATTAGAACTAAATGACCTAATCTTGTGATGTGGAAAACCATTTTAATTTATTTTTTTCCACAGGAAAAATGTTTATCAAGGTAAAATTTAAGTTTTTCTCAAGAGACATTTACTTGATTTTTCATATACTGCAAGTTCTGAGAAATCAAGCATATTTTAAATTATTTATTGATTTCCTTACACAGCAAGCAAAGTTCGGCAATGAAAATGCAAAATGCTGAAAAAGAATAGTGGAATTCATGTTTTCAAGTACCATTAACCAAATATACTTTGGCAATATGTATTCTGACAGTTAGGAAACTGCCCACTAAACTACATATAATTGTTTGTTAATGTAAGGCAGAAATATTGGAACATCTAGGAACTCAAGGTCACTTGATTTCCACACATAAAAATCACGTAAAAATAGGATCACTAGAGTTTTTCCTTAATTTGCTGGAAAAAAAATGATGAAAAATACTCTAGGAGCTTTATTTTTTTCTATTTTTGAAAATAAAAAAAAACACCATTAAACACAGCTATTTCTCATTGTATGTCAAATTATTTTAGGTTGTTGCTTTCTGTCACTAGTGAATGAACTTGGAAACAACAGCCAATTCTTATTCTTACCTTGGTGATGCTGAGCCATTTGGAAGCTACTAACCCTACCCTCTAACAAAATCCCCATCCAAATTCACCCCTTAGGTCAACCTCAAGTTTCAGTTTCTTCAGCAAAAGCCACATTAATCACACAATCTTTAGAGCTGAGGATGCTGGGAGCCATCTAATCCAAATCCTCTCATTTTTAGTGATAATGAAACAGAGGCCCAGAGAGAAATGATGTGCTCATGCTCAGAAAAGAAGGGATAGCTGGGATTTGGACTCAGGCCCTCTGATCCCACAGCCAGAATTCTTTCTATCATATACCAAGTATCCTCATTTTTGTCTTCTAACCATAATACTCACTATTTATGCTCTTCATTTGTCAAAGGTGTGCTGCTTCGTATTATGTGTTCTCTCTTCATATGTAGGTCTTATCTGACCACACTATTTTTGAAGGCAAATTCCCTGCTCTATGCTTCTTTGTATTTCCTATAACTACTGAGAATAGAGGCCTAATGTCATGGAGACATAATATTTCTTGAGTAATAGATTAGTCTGCCAAAAAAGATCAGGGATCTCAGCCTTCTAAGAAACCTCTTGTTAAAAGCCATTCAATGATCCTTGAGCTGTGAGGAGCCCTAAGGCCATCTAGTCTATCCACAGGCATCTAGTTTTTTAAGGCTTCAAAGTCAGATGAGGATCTTTAACATCTAATGATGGAGCCCACCATTTAAGGCGTAACTTTACAAAGTATGGAGGTACGAAGCTGCTAACCCTTTAATAATTGTTCTCCCAGTCTTAAACTCTTGCACTGCGACTCAAATTTTCATACACATATGTATATACGTATATCTACCTCTATACACACCCACACGTATATGTACAATGCACATATGTACGCAGGTATACATATACATATGCACATACAAACATGTGTCTTTTCCTCAACTAGACCATAAATTCTTTGGGAGCAGTGCCCATGTCTTTTTGTAACTCCACAATACTTAGAACAATGAAAAACAGGCCCTCAGTAAATATTTGTGGATTAGGGAGAAAAATCCCAAGTCTTCCAGAAGACACCTTTATCCCTTTAGAGTTTACCACCTTAAATAGTATGAATGACTGCCCTGGTCATCAACTTTTCAATTTTCTGTCATCTTCTTTTCTATTCTTAGGCTTACCCTTTACCTTTATTCCTTCTTCTACTTCATAGTGTTGCCTTTCTTCAAGGCAGAATTTCCTCTCCTCTCTCTTTTTCTTTATTTAACTTTCATCTCTTAGCTCTACATACATCTTGGGGGTATAAGGGAAGTCGCTCACCTCACCTTTTGAAGGTACATTAATTTTTACAGTCCACTTGTGTTTCACTGCAAGAGGTCATCACACAAAGCAGCTGATAGAGAATCTCATCTCTAAGCTTTCACCTTGACTGTGACCATAAGCAAAGTACTAATTTCCATAACTCCTCAAAAAAATTCCATTTGGTAATCTTATTCTACCACTTGCCACTTGACTATGAGATCTTTCTTTTTTCAGTTTTAAAGAGTTTTGTCTTAATAGGCAAAAAAGGGTATTTTTAAGTACCCAACTATCCTCGAAGATATATTTAGTTAGGAATGTCAAAAATGAAAAATGGAAAGTTTTAGAGAAAAACGGGAAAATAATTTATACAGAATCAACATTATAAAGAAAAGCAACTTAAAGATTTTACAGCTAAGAACAATAAAATGACAAACCATAATTCCAGAGGACTGAAGATGACACTACCCACCTCTTGTTAGAAGTGACAGACATAAAATACAGGATGAGACATATAAGATATGGCCAATGGGATAATTTGTTTTGCTTGACTGCATGTTTATTATGAGAATTTTCTTTTTTATTGTTTAATGTAGTATGGGGTGGGTAGGGAGAGAGTGGAAGGGAGAGAAAATAAATGCTTTTAAAAAACAAAAAAGAAAGAGGGTTAAAATTTGGGTGATTTGCTGGTCACGGTGGTACATATCTGTAATCCTTGCTGCTGGGGAGGAT
>JAQQSZ010019797.1:0-10287 GCA_028646595.1 Phalanger gymnotis
CTACAAGCAGCCAGAAAAAAACAATTTGAGTATTGTGGAAACACAATCAGAATAACCCAAGATCTAGCAGCTTCTACGTTAAGAGATCGAAAGGCTTGGAATATGATATTCCGGAGGTCAATGGAGCTAGGATTAAAACCAAGAATCACCTACCCAGCAAAACGGAGTATCATGCTCCAAGGCAAAATATGGATTTTCAATAAAATAGAGGACTTTCAAGCTTTCTCAGTGAAAAGACCAGAGCTGAATAGAAAATTTGACTTTCAAACAAAAGAATCAAGAGAAGCATGAAAAGGTAATCAAGAAAAAGAACAAGAAAAAGAAATTGCAAGGGACTTACTAAAGTTGAACTGTTTTGTTTACATTCCTACATGGAAAGAGGATGTCTATGATTCATGAGATCTCAGTATTAGAGTAGCTGAAGGGAATATGTATGGATGTATATGTATGTGTATGTATGTGTGTATATATATATGTTTATGTATATGTATATGTATGTGTATGTATATGTGTATATGTATGTGTATGTATATATATGTTTATCTATATGTATGTGTACGTACATGTGTATATATACATATATATATATATATATATAGAGAGAGAGAGAGAGAGAGAGAGAAGGCATAGGATGAGCTGAAGATGAATAAGGGATGAGACAGGAATATATTGAGAGAGGGAGATAGGGAGAGATAGAATGGGGTACATTATCTCGCATAAAAGTGGCAAGAAAAAGCAGTTCTGTAGGAAGAGAAGTGAAGGCAGGTGAGGGGGAATGAGTGAATCTTGCCCTCATCAGATTTGACCTGAAGAGGGAATACCATACATACTCAGTTGGGTATCTTACCCCACAGGAAAGAAGGAGGAAGAAGATAAAAAAAAAGGAGGGATGACGGAAGGGAGGGCAGATGGGGATAAAGGTAATCGAAAACAAACACTTTCAAAAAGGGACAGGGTCAAGGGAGAAAATTCAATAAAGGAGGATAGGGTTAGGAAGAAGCAAAATATAGTTAGTCTTTCACAACAAGAGTATTATGGAAGGGTTATACATAATGATACACATGTGGCCCATGTTGAATTGCTTGACTTCTTAGGGAGGGTGGATGGGAAGGGAAGAGGGGAGAGAATTTGGAACTCAAGGTTTTAAAAAATAGATGTTCAAAAGTAAAAAAAATTTTTTTTCATGCAACTAGAAAATAAGATGCACAGGCAATGTGGTGTAGAGATTTATCTTGCCCTACAAGGAAGGGAAAGGGGGATGGGAGGGGAGTGGAGTGATGGAAGGGAGGACTGACTGGGGAACAGGGCAACCAGAGTGTATGCCATCTTGGAGTGGGGGGGGTGGAAATGGGGAGAAAATGTGTAATTCAAACTCCTGTGAAAATCAATGCTGAAAGAATCCAGGCCTACTGATTTGCATAATTTGCATATATTAAAGAGGGAAAGTAGGGGAAGTAAAATAATATAGTTTAATCCTAAACTAAGACAAGGAAAATCTAATTAACTTCACTTTTGCTTCTGTCTCCTTATTATCCAACCTATATAAACTGTATATCCTAGGAAAACTATGTAAAAAATAAAGATTATGAACTTAAAAAAAAAAAGTTACATAGTGATTGGCTATTTCAGACAACTTACAGCCCCAGAAACCTAACAGTAGCTTATTCTGGCCATTCTTGGTTTCTACCAAAGACTCCACTTAGTCTTCTGTACAAAGACATCTAGAAAAATCAGCATTGAATCATCATAAGGGTCCAAGATAAGAAACTCTTAAGGAATCTGCTTTAGACGTTCTAGAGATATATGCTCTTCTGGGACCCCATTGAAAGAAACAGACTTAAGAATGACTCAGAAAATGAGAATTGTCAGAATACCTAGGTAGGGAAGGAATGTAGTTTATCCAAACTCAAAGCATTCAATAATTCTCTAAGCTTCTTAGATCATGGGGAAGTATGTCAACTTCTTCAGGAGTGTTCTGGAATTCTCTTGGTTTTCTTCACCCATTGTATTCACTAAAACTTTTCTGAGTATCCTGGACCTTGGATTTTCTTAGACCTTATTTCTCCTTGTTCCTTGTAAGGGCCACCCAGCGATCTAGGGCCTCTACCACTGTGGTTTCATCTAGGCAATGTTATCATTAATGTAGTTGTGTACATCAATGCCTCTCTCACCTCTCTGCCTACCATAATTTGACCATATGAGTATAATTGGCAAGTAAAGTGGGATTTTTTGTTATCTTTCATTTTGGAGTGCTTCTCAGCACTAAGGCAATCAAGTGCCTTTGAATCTTGCCTTTGTTTCGATCAAGAGTCTTTGAATGAATCAGGAGTCTTTGATGATCTGCTTAAGCCACAGGAAGGCTTAGGTCACATGGGTTTGAGTTGCATGGTTGTGACTCCCTCTGACCTTGAAGAAGTGTATATATACTCTGAGGTTAGCACTTTTCTTGGGGCTCACTCACTGGAAGAGTATCATGTGATTTGACCAGACAAGACTCTGGATAGCCATTGGAGCCTCCAGGCCTTGAAAAACCCAGATTTTGGTGCTTCTCTCTCTGGTGACTCTGTGTGTAGTGTCCTGGACATACAGCTAGGAGCCTGTCAGGTGATTTGTGTTATTTTGCTCTATTTATATAACTTCTGCTTGTAATTTCTGTTTGTGTTATCTCTGAAGTTCAGGGTGCTGACTTTTTTCCCTGAACTAAGTGAATGATATATGTATGTTTAATTAAAGTAAGGTTGTTAACTCCTTAAAGTTGCTTGCTTGAGTAAGGCAGATCAAAGGTAGCTCTTCTGTATACTGGTGTTATTGGCCTTACACAGCCACAGTAGTGACAAGTAGCATTGGTGTTACAATGAAGGAGAGTAAAGATAGCCTTGGGGAATGGCAATGAGAGCAGCCTTCCCAGGTAAAACTAAACTAGTTCTGATTTATGTTAGCCATAGGGATAGAGAAATAATTTGGTTGAGATCAGTAACCCTTTAATCTTCCTAGGCTTGTGCTCCCTGGTTTGTGACTTTGATGAAGTCAAGAAGAGTGGTAACAATTGGCATGGTGCCTTTATCCAGATCTCTGTAGTCCAAACTAAGCTACCATGTGCCCTTTGCTTTCCTCCTGAGGAAAACAGGGTTTTTGTAAAGGAAGCTGGTACAAATAAGTACTGTAGCTTCCTTCATCTCTATCACTAGAGAAAAAATGTTTTGTGAGTAGATCCCATGAAGGATCCCTGCTTCTGCAGTGCTCTTCTCCCAACTTAACTATAATGTGAAGCATGAGACCATTCCATCTCAGCCAAATTATTGACTATGCTAAATGTTAAAGATAGTCTAGAGACTATCCCCTAATAGTTTGAGTTTGATTTTGAGGCAAAATGAGACATATGTAAGTCATTACATAGTTCCTTGAAGGAGGCTTACTTAGACCTAACAAAGCAAGGATATACCACAAGGATAAAGTGGCACTCAGATTTCATAGAAATGGCCAACTCCATCTCTATCTAGAAGTGCATGTGGTCAACAAGGGAAAGTATAGTGACCCCTCTGGTCTTCAGATATCCCCCAAGGAGTAGGAGTCCAATTCTATGTGATTAATTCTTTTTTTGGCCCATAGGTATTCAGGAAAATGCATCTAGGAAGGCAAAAGCCGATTGGGTTCTGGGAACATCTTTTGTCTCCTTTTAGGGAATACTAATATCTACTGTAGAGTAAGAGAGGAATCCTAACACATAATTGTCCTATCACAGATGGGATTTTGGCTATGACATCTCTGGAAGTTTGGGGTTTTTTTTTCAGGAAGTGACCAAAGGATTCTTTCCATTTCCACTTAGACCTTTCATTCTAGGAAATCTGTGTAGTTGTCTTTTATGATTTCTTGAAATATAAGGCCTGTTTTTTGGTCTTGCTGTTCAGATAATACAAGGATTCCATTTTTCCCTCATTCACTCTCCTTTCATTTACAAAAACATGTCAACTCTTAAAAAAATTCTTACTTTTTCTCTTCCAGGAATTCTTGTTGAATTTTTGTGCCCAAGCTGTATTTTTTTCCTCTGAGGCTTTTCTTTTAGATGTTTTGCAATAATTATCTTCTTCTCTATTAGTATCCTGAAACCATGATAGTTCTCTATGGTAGAATTCTTTTTTGCTTGCTCATTTTTCTAGCCTCCTTTCTGACTTTGATTTGATGTTAGGGCTGAGCTCTGTAGCACTTCTGAAGGGAAGGTCCCAGCTGGTCCTTTTGCTGCTTTCTTAGACTTATTGAGTGTTATCTTATTCCAGGATCTCAGGGACAAAATGAAAACCTGAAATTTTTCAGTGCTCACAAAGTGTTCTGATCCAGGGCAAAATCTGATTGCTACCCCCTTGGTTTGAGCTCTGCAAATACCTTACCTTTCTTTGCATCTGAATGACAGTAGACTGCTGTTGGACTCAGCCCCTATCAGCAAGCTAGAAAGGTATGCTGATTTAGAGTGACAGAATTATACTTTCCCTTTTGGTATAGAAGTCCTCCCTGGTTATTCTTCTCCAGGCTGGGCTAGATATTGAAACAGATCCCACTCTGCTTCTGGGAAATGGACTTCTCAGACAGGGTGGGTGAGGGGCTACTCCTCAAGGACCAGAGTACTGGAGAGCGTTGGGCCATCTGGAATGAATTCACTATCTCAAGCATTCTTTTAGTCAAGGTGGCAAAGATTTATTATGCTTTTCAGCAGGGAAGAGTTCTTCGGGAACCTGCAATCTAAAAGGGGATCCAGGTATAGATTATATAGGATATTCTGTGGTAAAACATGGGCCAAATATGTTAATTAGTTGTTTTGGGGTGGGATTAGGGAGTGGTTAAGGAGTAGTTAGTCCTTAAAGGAACATGCACTTTTTCTATCTACTGTGCAGGTATCTTACCCAGAGTTTACTGGTAAATAGCCCAAGTGAGGGTTACATGGATGTGTGGTTTTAGGCCTGAAACATCACTAAATCAACTAACAGTGAGGGATGAGTGGGAAAGATAAATGTAAGGGAGTATACATATGTCTAGGTCTAGCATGCACATGATAGGTCAGTGAGTAGTAAATATCTCTATGACCCAGTACACAGCCAGTTCAGCACATACACAGCTGGTTCAGACAAATAAATTCTATAGGTATGGCTGGCCACTATATCAGGAAGAGAGATAAGTAAGTGTTTTGCTAGGGCCTGCTGTCCTATTTTGCTAGAGAGAAACCGCTAGGGCCAATGTTTTCAGGCTAGAGAGAGATGTGATTTTGGAATTGGATGTGATTTTGGAAGTGGGGTCCAAGCACAGGCATCCAAGCACCCCATCAGTACTGCTGGGTCAAAAGGCATGTACAGTTTTATAGCCCTTTGGTTATAGTTTCAAATTGCTCTCCAGAATGGTTAGATCAGTTCACAACTTGGGGAGATTTTCTTGTAGATGGGCACAAACCTCTGTTTGTTTATATTGCTATATAATGTGAAGGTCTGTACTTGTGTTTGTCTGCTTGTTGTGCCACATAATAAAGCTCAAGATTATATCATCCTCCTTACTTACAATTTTCCAGAAATTCCCAAAGCCAAGTAATTATTTTAACCCAAGCCACAAGGAAAAAATGTCCATCAATGACATTGTTTCATAAAACATTTAATCAAATTAAATAAAAAGGTCATAAAAATAGAATTATTCTTCAAAAACATCAACTATGCATTCCCTTTGATCCCTGGACACATTCCCTCCTAAAGATAGAAATCTTTTCTTGGTTGAAGTCTATTTCTTTCTATTCCAAGATGAAGGACAGGAACTAATACTGAAGTTCAGTTCTCATTTGAGTCTTTTTTGGGGAAGTGAGCAAAAGCAGACCTCATATTTCCCACTGGTGTAAGGATGGGGTGGGCTTGAAGAGCACATAGGAAAGTGTGCATTCTTCATTGACTAGACTGTATGGGACCCCATTTTTCCTCCGCTCACAGCAGTTAGCTTCGATACTAGTTATATGGTGAACTCGTTTATTGTACACAAAGGAAATGCAATAAGGAGAAAAGTCTTACTGGGCCAGAGGTGGAGCTGCATACTTGTAATCACTGCTATGGCAGGAGTGGGGCTGAAGGTTAGTGGATCTTTTAAGTTCTGAAGTTTTGAGCTGATATAGGGCTAAAGCCAATCTGTTATCTGCACTAAATCTGGAATGAATATAAAGATCCCTGGGGGGTAAGGGGGACAACAGGCTGCCTAAGGAAGGGTGAATAGGCCTGGGTCAAAAACAGAGATGTCAAAGATGCCATGGCTATTAGCAGTACGGTAGGGTAGTGACCTGAGTGGTCACTGCCTTTCCATCCTTGGTGGGATAAAGAGATCTAGACTAAAACACAAAACAAAAGAAAAAGTCTCTGCTTCCTTAGCTATTTATGAGGTAATGGATTGAAATGCTAGCATTTCAGAACTGGCTCTAAATTCTATCAGGAATTGCTCACATATCTTAGTACACCTATTAGATTAGATCTACTAATGTGGTTTTCTGAGTGATTTTGATGTTCAGGATTAGAAGTTATCCTTACTTACCTGAAAATTTCTTTCTTGCCTAATCTGTTAAATCCTCTCTGTCTGAATGAGATATCAAATAAATAAAATGAATGTGATGTATCAACCCACTGATTTCCACCACCCAATGGAAACCATGACTTCTTGGAAGAAGGAAAAGAGCACCAGGAAACTCTGTGAAATGGGCTTAAGTTTCTCCATCTCTCCACAATCCTTCTTCTGGGCATTGTAGATGATGCAACTACGCCAAGTCACGAAAGTGATTGGAAATGTTTCTTTAAAAAAAAAATGAAAGCTATTAGAAGCTTGTCACCTGGACTCAAGTATGACTTATTCAATTTGCTGGTTTTAGACCTTTAGACCTTAATCATCTGGAATTTTTTTCTTTTCCTGTTTAAGATTTTATGTAGTTTTTTCCTGATTATTGAAAATTAATTGAATTTCTGTCTATTGTCTTTAGGTATGTGATAATAATGGAGAGAGAAGAATAGTAATATGTTATTGGCAGAGGTATAAATTGGTCTGTTCTCAGGAGGCAATTTGGAATTATGCTTATAAAGTGACTGAAATCTCTACCCCCTTTGTTTCAGGTTCCCCATCAGGTAGGTGCTCATCTTGTCCACAGTTATAGAAAATCCCACCTTGCCTGTCCAGCTTTGCTTTCTATAGCACACATTCTTGACCTCTGTAAAAGACAATCTTTGGTTTTCTGAACCAACCACTTGGACTTGACATAGCTTCTATTATGAATTGCCTGCTGTTGAAGTGTCAGGTACACTCACTTGAATGGATGATGTAGAGGCTTATTATTAGTCAGTCAATGAGCTTTAAGTCTTTATTATCTCCAAGGTATGGTACTAAGTGCTGCTGATACAAAAAATGGCAAAAGACAGGCCCTACTCTCAAGGAGCTCACAGTCTAATGAGGGAAGACAATTTTATGAAAACAACTGCATACAATTTATATACACATACATACATATACATAAATACACTTACTTCCATGTGTATTATATATATGCAAATGGATATATAAAATCCCATCATTTTTAAGAAGCATTTCCTGAATCCCCCTTAATTCTAGTCCATTTCCTCTCTCAGTTGTCTACAATTTTTTCATAGAATTAAGGAAGATTCAGAAAATGCTTTCCATAGATAGTGGTATTTTAGATTGGACTAAAATGAAGAAATAAAAAAGCCAGGAAGCAGAAAATTCTGGGCAGGGTTGGGGGGAGAGGAATGGTTTGGGGGACTGCTAGTGAAAATGTCAGAAGTTAGGAGATGGGATGTTGTTCAGGCAACAACAAGAAGGCCAGTGTCACAGGTCTGCATAGTGCTTGGGGTGAGAAAAGTAAGGTTTAAGATGGAAAAGGTAAAAGAGGGTCAGGTTCTGAAGGACTTTGAATGCCACACATTCAATCCAGGAGGTGATGGGAATATTTTTGGTAGCTGTTAGCCATTCTTTTTGTCTGTGTGGCCTGCCACTATATTCCTGATTTACCAAATAAGTTTTTGGTGGGCTCTTCTTGATTCTCAGACAGCTGTACCTGGCACAATAACATTTAAAATCTAGATTTCCCTGATCCCTTGGGTCAGTGTAAGATAGCCCATGATGGAGAGAGTAAGCAATTTAGAATATGTGATAAAGAAGCTTGCCTACATAGTAGAAGCTCTCAAAAAGACAAAGATACACTAGAACTCACAAATACAGATTTGGAGAAAAATTTGGCAGGACAGATTCAATGTGTAAAACCCATTAAAAGGGCAAAGGACCTTAAAGACAAGTACAGGGATAAATTGAGAATGATAAGATTTCATTAATCAAAAGTCATAGAAATCCCAAATGACGTACTTTAGAAAAGCAAGCAAACAATATAACTATTTTTAAAGTAAGGAAATGTTGATCAAAAGTTCAAAAACTGTCAATAAAGAGAAATTGCAAATTTAAATTACAAATGAATGCAATGGCTAACCTTCAAAATTTACACACCTGACAATGCATACTGTACAAGAGAAGTTAATTTGAATAGTTTAAGGCAATTCCTTGTTTATGAGAAATCAAAGAATTTGAATGTGATATTCTGAAAAACAAAGATAATATTACATTTCAAGTTCTTTTTATTATCTAATCATCTATTGCCATTTATATGTTTTATATCTTGTGGAGTTTTTTGAACAAACTTTGTTTATTGGGTACATACTCTTTTTCATCATAGTTCATGTGTTTTAAAGTTTACTGCTTTATTATGTTACCTTATATTTTTGCCACTATATTCACTGAGAAAATTCTCATTTTCAGTGTTTTTATATAGGTCTTAAAATCAATACCATGTTTTCTTCACTGAAATTTTTGGGGATTCAACTATCTTTTTCTTTTAAAAACATTGTAAACAATAGTATCACCAAAGCAACCAAACAGCATGAACTTAGGTTTATTTATAATCAAATAAATGAAATTCAATTAACAAAATGCCATAGTAATATTTTAATCACTTCCTTTTAGTCTCCATTAGGAATCTTTATTTGTAAATTTGTTCCCATTGTACAGTGTATAGAGCTCTATATTAGGAATTAGAAAACTCTAACATCCTATCTTCAATACTTGCTAAATGTTTAACCATGAAAAAGTCCCTTAAACTCCGAGAATCTTAGTTTCCACATATGTGGAAGTGGAGATAGTGTTATCTGTAATAACAGCTTCACAGATTGTTGCAAGGCTCAAATAGGAACATGTATGCAAAGAACTTTTCAAATCTTAAATGACCATTATTAATGCCACATCATTATTATCACCTTTCATTGTTGTATTAAATAGTTGTAGTTATGATTACTCCATCCTCCTGCTTTTCCATTCCTTGTATATTTCATAAATTGGGGGGGGGGATTTTTTGTTTTTTTTCTTATACTTTTTAATCTTAATTGTATTAGTTCATTAGTGCTCTATGACAGTGATTTATCATCATTTACACATGGTTGAACAAATAGGTTTCTTCCACCTTTGGGAAATTATATAATGATGTATAACTATGAACAATATTTAAAGAGCTCTTTTTTATTATTTTGACAACAGTTTCAACATGTCAATAACATGGAATTTTGATATGCTCATTTTATCACAATTTTTGTACATTTTCTTTCAAACTCCCAAATTGTTCTTCCAAAATATTCTCCTAGCTCAGAGTTGCACCAGCAGAATTTTTTTAAACTAAAAAAATTGTTCATTATCACCTGATGAGGGAGACAAGATGGCAGCTGGAAAGCAGTGACTGGCGTGAGCTCCCCACCAAGTCCCTCCAAAAACCTATAAAACAATGGCTCTGAACCAATTCTAGAGCTGCAGAACCCACAAAGTGGCAGAGGGAAGCAGGGCTGAGCCCAAGACAGCCTGGATGGTCTCTGGGTAAGGTCTGTCCTGCATGGAGCTCCCAGCTTCCAGCTGAGGGGAGGGGAGCTGAGCAGAGCGGAGCAGAGCCCAGCGTGCACGGTGTGGACCCACCAGACCAGGAGCCGAGCGGAGAGTGCCCTAGCATCCTGCATTACTGAGCTGTGGCATTTACCAGACCTCACAACCCACAAACAGCAAAGACAACAGAGAAGGTTAGTGGGAAAAGCTGCGGGGACTGAGTTTGCGGTTCGGCCACTGCCCCTGGGGCAGCGGAGGTGGGGCAGCTTTAGAACTACTGCTGCAGTTGTTCTGTCCCCAGGCTCACCTGGTGGGAGGAATTAAGTGGTTGATCAGAGCAGGAGTGAAGAGCCTGCTGAA
>JAQQSZ010019798.1:0-10286 GCA_028646595.1 Phalanger gymnotis
CCACATAGGTTCCACACCTAATAGGAGTTTGGGCCTGGGGCTTAGCAAAGCAAACAAAAGCCAAACTCTTCAAGGGCACTAAGTGCTAAGGAGCCCATTTCACTTACCAATACACCTTCTCATTTCTCTTCCTAATTTTTCCTCTACTTCTCTAACTTGCTTTTCCAAATCCTTTTTGAGCTCTTCCATGGCCTGAGACCAGTTCATGTTTTTTCTTGGAGGTTTTTGTTGTAGGCTCTTTGACTTTGTTGACTTCTTCTGGCTGTGTGTTTTGGTCTTCTTCATCACCAAAGAAGGATTCCAGAGTCTGAGACTGAATCTGGGTGCATTTTCACTGCCTGGCCATGTTCCCAGCCAACTCACTTGATCCTTGAGTTTTTCAGTGGGGTATGACTGCTTGTAGACTAAAGAGGTCTGTGTTCCAAGCTTGGGCAGATGGGCTGCCAATTCAATTACCTTCCTTCCCTTACTTTCTATTCACAGACAACTAAGAAATGTTCATTGCATTTTGCAGTTATTTTACTATGTTTCTGTCAACTGTTGAATAGATATCTGCCCTCAATTCTATCCATTAAAATGGCAGATCTTTTTGTGGTGGACAAGAACTGAAAATTGAGGGGATGTCCATCAATTGGGGAATGACTGAATAAGTCATGGTATATGAATGTATTGGAATACTATTTTTCCATAAGAAATGATGGGCTGGTGGACTTCAGAAAAACCTGGAAAGTCCTACATGAACTGATGCTGGGTGAAATGAGCAGAACCAGGAGGATGCTGTACACAGTAACACTATACAATGACCAATTGTTATGGACTTTTTTTTACTCTTTTCTTTTTTGGAATGCTGAAGTAATCAAGTACCTTTAATGAGTTTTGCCTTTCAAATGTAATGGCATGCAAAGAAGATTTTTTTGTTATCTTTGTTTTGGACTGCTTCTCAGGTCTAAGGAATCTTTGATTCAGGAGTCTTTGATGACCTGCTTACTTCAAGGGAAGGCCTAATTCACATGGTTTTGAGTCCCATGGTTGTGATGCCTTTTCACCCTTAAGAAGTGTATATAAATTCAGAAGTTAGCATTTTGCCTTTGGGGGCACACTCATTGAAATAGTGTTGGTGACGAAACTCTGGGTAGCTGTTGAAGCATCCACCCTGGCTTTTTAAAACCCAGATATTGGTGCTTCTCTGGTACCTACATCTGTATTGGTATGGATAGACTGGTTTGTGTTATTTGCTCTGTTTATATAATTTCTGTTTGTAATTTCTGTTTGTATTCTCTCTGAAGTTCAGGGAGCTGGCTTTTCCTCCTGAACTAAGTGAATGTTTATGTTTGTTTGTATGTTATGTATGTTTAATTAAAGTAAGATTGCTAACCCCTTAAAGTTGCTTTCCTTAGAAAAGCATATCAAAGGACCTGTGCAAGCAGCCTTCCTGTGTGCTTTCGTTGTTGGTCTTTCACCTCCAAAGCAGCTGCTAGCAACATTGTTTTCACACCAATGTTGACAGACTTAGCTCTTCTCCACAAATCTAAGACAACTCCAAAAGGTTGATGATGGAAAATGTTATCCACATCAAGAAACAAGAACTATGGAGTCTGGATGCAGACTGAAACATACTATTTGCTCTCTCTCTTTTCTTTTGTTTCTTCTTTCTCATAGTTTCTCCCATTGATTCTAATCCTTCTTTACATCACTCATGTGAAAACATGTTTAATATGGATATATATGTAGAGCCTAAAAAATGGCAGCAGACATGAATATGCTAATACATATGTAGGTACTACTGTCATTCCACTAACCACAGGAGCTTGCCACATCAACTCTCCTCACCAAAGAATTGTCACAGAAGTCACCTTTGAGGCTACATCAGAATCACAGAGAAAGTGGCTCTCTTATTCTCTTATTTTGTTAGATTAAATCATCATGTAGACCAGCAGCACCTCCAGGAATAAGGCTATAATTTTTATGAAGCTGCTCAATGATAATAACAATGTAGCTTCCCCTTTGTGGAGATGTCCCAGATTCCACTTTCATTGATGGACTAGATACTCAGGAGACAATGAATACTAACAGCCCTCAGTTGTGGGTTTTTTTTTTTTTTATACTCAACTCTGAGGTTTCCCAAAGTTTTCTAGTACTGTTGCTCATGAACCTCCTGTTCTCCACTGATTGTAAGTCATGATGAATTCACCTTTATAAAGGTTATGTGTTAAGTAGTTATGTCAATGACAGGTCTTTAAAAAAATCTCCTGAATCACCTGGGGTGTACTCTCAGCTTGAAGATGCAAGTTCTATGGTAAGTCTGGGTTCAGTTTTGCAATGTATTTGTAGGCAAAGGGTGAACTCACATTTCCTGGGCACTGGAAGTCCTTTTCTCCTTTCAGGGAGGCCTCATATTTCCTTGTCTGTACTTCTCTTCTGGAACTTCCAGGTTCTAGATCTTCTTCTGTGGCTTTGTAAATTTCTGAAGCTGCCTTTTGTTGATATCTCTCAGTTTTTGCGATTGACAAAATCATTGAGTTCTCCAGTGGAAACCACTACTTATGTTATTTCTGATCCCTCTATTAGAAGGAAAAGACTCCATGCTAGTTGGTGACTGAGCAAGTCAAGGATGAAAGAATAGAGGTGAAGGAGTGTCTGCTCATATGACCACGAGATGATAGTGCCTAGGGGAGGGGTTCACGTGATGACAAGGCCCACTTCCCTGCCAGCTGCTCGGAGAGCCTGGGCACATAATCATCCCATTAGGCCTGATAGCACGTAGCAGCAACAGGGGGCCTGAGCTTGTACTTGCCACGGAAGGCAGCCACCTTGAATTTGCCCCGGTGGTCACCATAACGGTTGTTCAGCAGGTTCGTCACATTTGAGTGGCCCATTCTGCTCATAAACCAACCCCACATAGCGGTGAAGACGTGTTCCCCAGCTCACATAATCTGAGAGGATGTTGCCGCTGCTGATATCGTGGCCTTTCATGTTCACCACCAGGAAGTGGTGCCACTCCCAGAGTTTGGGGTCCTTCCTGCTGGGAGCATCTGGGTCTGTGAGGACCAGAGTGTAGAGGTTGGAGGGGTCACGGCCCTGCCATCCAACGCTGACCTGCGGCCCTTCTCCTGCGCGGGCGTCAGCACGTGGCCCAGCTCCAGGATCTCGTACTTGACCCCGAGATGTGGCTACGGCTTCTCCTCCACCTTCTGCCGGCTCAAAGGCCTGGTGCACAGGCTCAGGTTCACCGTTATGGTTCACAGCAAGGGGCAGTGATGGCAGAGGCAGTTCCAACAGACAAAGGCATGAGCAAAGGGACAGAGATGCGGATTCTCGTGTATTCATCCTGGCTTTGTTCCTGATTTCAAAACCATACCTTCAAGCCAGGGACATTCCACACATTTTCAACTCCACTCTGCGTGTTTTCTATATTCTCTTTTCCCATTAGGATGTACGTTCTTCAAAGGTGGGAGCTGTCTGTTTCTACTTGTATTTGTACCCACAGCATGAGGAGGAGGACAAGTAAAATAGGACAGGAATAGATAAATACACAGGCAGAGGTTAGTGATAATATGTAGAAAGAGGAAAAAGAAGAGAAAGAGACAGCAACTGAGAAAGAAAAGTGATATAGATTGAAGAAATGAAGGAGAGAGTAGGAGAGAGAGAGAGAGAGAGAGAGAGAGAGATTGATTTAACAGGCTCTCACCAAACTTTAGAAGACTCTATAGTTGCCAAACATTTCTACAGACTAAGGCAAGTGAAAAGTACCTAATGAATGCAAGTTGCACAAACAACATTATAATGATAATTTAAGGACAGCATTACTTTCTCAGTCACTATTCTTTTCCCCTGAATTTTCTAGGAACTCACTTCACCCCTCACTGTCCATTTTTCCTTTGTTTTATGTCATCTTATATATTAGTTAACTTGATTCTGCAGTGTAGGTTGACATGGATTTTCCACCCCACCAGCACCTACTAGATATATGACAGTAACATACAGTTATATTGTTTTCAGTCTGTAGTCCAGAATCTGCTGATGGACTTTAAGAATGCTGGGGTACAAAAGCCAACTCTTTAAAATTCCATGGTTCTGGTGATAACATCTATGCAAGAGTTATATAAGGCACAAGCAAGAGATAATTATTAGATCAAAGCTTTCCTAAAATTTACCTAGTTAATGGAAAGTAGAAGGAGTAAGTGGCTTAGGAAGTAGTAAATTCCCTCTTATAGAAGGTTTTGGGGCAAAAGGGATATAACCATTTATTGGTTAAGGTTTAGAGGGAACTCTTATTCAGGTATGAGTTGGAAGGATGATTTAAACTGATAATTATCTCTTGGTTGCCTGATAAAGGTAGATCCACCACTGAGGGCTCATGAGACATATTTTTATGAATGCAACCTACAGAATACACTTGATCTTTAAGGCAGCTATTTTCCTCTGGTGGACCACATCTGCAAAATTATGGGTGCAAGCCCAAGTTGAGAACTGCCTATGGGGGGGGTGCTATAAATATTTGAAGGAGTGAATGAAAAAAAATGATTAAAAAGACAGTATATCTTTCCAAAGAGTTCCCATTCTAATTAAAGAGAAACCATATAGGAATTTTGACTTCAAGTCCAATGGCGCTCCCTCCTTCTGCGTCCTTCCATCCCAATTCATTGAATTATTTGATGGTGATTAGGACTTTGGTATTTTGGAGGTGAAATCTTTGTTTTCATAGTTTTTTCAGTAGTTATGGCTGCTGAGGAGGTAGGGCCTACAAAACCAAAAATAGTGCATATGTTCACAAGAATGTAAACTGTGACCCTTGGGGGCTAGTTGGATTTAAGGCCTGTTGTCTGGGAAGGAGGTAGTACATGTATTCTGTAGTACACATGGGATACTTTTCCATGAGTGGCAATTGGTTTTGGTGGTAGCTGAGATATTAGCTCTCTTTTCTCCAAAGTTTATTCCTGGGGATGATTGTGGGAAATAGCTTAAAACAGGCCAGGTACTCTGGGTCCCATTATATGTCCTAGTGCTTTGGGGCATAGAGTTGTGGACTAACTCCATTGTGGTTGGAGAGGAAATTATGTTAGTTTGGTAGGTGGTTAATTCTACTTCCTATTTCTTCTTTAAAATGTTTTTTTTTTTTATTATTAAAATTAGCCTTTAGCTAGCCTTAGCTAGCCTTAGCTTTCTTGCCTCTTTGCTGGCAGGTGGTTTGGAGTTGGCGCTAGTGTTATGAGTGCGTGTGGCAATAGTAGGCTTCTCCACAAGAGATATTTCCTTGAATGATGGCTGTAGAGCAAGCTTATGGTTGTTCTAGTGATCTGGGGGTGAGGAGTAGAAAGCTGTTCTTAGTTCTTGCTTGGGTGTAGGTGGCAATTGCTCAGGAGCAAATGTAGATGGTAGATGGAATAGCACTCTCTTCTCCACAAAGATTGATTCCCTTGTTGGCTATAGGAACTAAGCTGGAAGCTGTTCTGATAGAGGTGGTTCCTTTCCTTCCTTCCCCAATGAATCTCAAACACTGGACCACATCACTGAAAATGGACAAGGGCATTGTAGAGAACATTTTCAAGGTAAAAATGGGTATTATCCTCTATGTTATTGCTGCTTTTTCCATGTCAAATGATACTCAATTTCTAGTCCTCGATAATCTCCATCTTTGTTCATGGAGATACCTGATAAAATAACCAACCTGGCAGCCAGTTGTTTGTGGTCAATACATATTGTGTATACAAGAACTTGTTTCAACCTTCCTTTCATTGCTTTTCAATAAATCCAGATAACATGGATGAATCCTAATAACCCATGGATGGAGAATTCTAAGTTCTCCAAAAGCATATAAGAACGAAAGTGGGAGAATGGATAGAATGCTGAGCCTGGAGTCATGCATATCTGGCTTTTAATGTTGTCTCTGACACTGTGTGACCTTGGGCAAGTCCCTTAACATCTCTAATCTTTAATTTCCTCATCAGTAAAAAAGTGATTTGTTTGTTCTGAGGACCCAATGAGACATTATAAAGAAAGCACCCCCCCCCCAAAAAAAAGATCTGTACTTGGAATTTAATCAGTTTAAGTAGCTGGGGGGGGGGGGGCAGAAACTCCCTTTATCTATGGGGACTGGCAAATAAACCAAATAGAGTCTTGGAGTTTCCTGGAACACTCAAAAGTGAAGTCACATCCCCATATGAACAAGTTAGGTATTTGTCTGAGGTGAGGTGGAATATTAAAACAGGATATCCTGACTGTCAGACCAGCTCACTAGCCACTGAACAATGCTTCCTATCACTGTATAAAATAGTAATAAACCAAATTAAATTAAATTTGAAATTGGTAGCAAAAGCAATAAAACTTGTTTTCTCTAAATCAGTTTTTATTGCATGTGCCTCTGATTACATATTTAGGAAAAAAATGAAAATACAGCATTTTCAAAGGGCATATGTTATGGCACCCCAGTAATTGTTTAGGGAAAGTGCATGCTTAGGAAATGATTCTTTTTAAAATCCCATTTCTTTTTTCATTCTTTTGTAAGGAAAAAATATGCTTTGAGTTTTGTTAACATCATATGAAAATGTACAGAGGTAGCTTTGATATTCATACCAGCCTTGACTTATGAATCTCTGCAACATTTAGAAGATAAGACTTGGAGAATTTCATTAAAAGCCCCACTGTAAACTCCCAATGACACTTCATGTATTCGAGAGTGAATTGCAAGTCGGTTGTTACTGAAGTGCAAAATCATTCCATAAATTATCTATGGAAGTGGAAAAGCAGATGAATTCTCAGTTGTGAGTTATTTTTAGAAGCTCTGACTATCCACAATCTTTTGTATCACTCTGCCTGAAACAATGAATGTAAGGTAACCTCTTAAAATAAATCCAAGTGTACTGTGGTTGTGTTTTCTAATAGCAATCCAGCAATGTTATTCTATGTTTGACATTCTTTTTCTAAAGAAAAACTTAGTACTTTAACCTTATCATTTTTATGGATTTAAAATGTCATTTATATTAAAATAATAAGGATGCCAAAGTTTAAATTTAATTATGTGGTTTCACATGCACACACTCTTTTTCCTATTGTATATTTGTATCTCATTGGAATCACATGGTCAAGTAAAAACTTTGGATATTAAGTACAAACTTGTTTGTGTGCATGTGTGTATTTTAAAAAGCGATTTATAAATTTATTTCCTCATTCTTTTGTACTTTAACACATTGAACTAATCAATTCAAGTTTGACTCAGGATTCTTATTGTTTTCATTACTCTCCTGTGACACCAAAGTACAATGCAATTATAGAAGAAACTGTTTGCATAACAGAAGTATATTTTCTTTTAATTTTTTAGTTAAAACTTTCTTTCTTTGTCTTCACCATAAGACCTAGAAGTGAATGAAATGGATGTTATATGAGCAAATCTCCATTACTTGCCTAATCCCTTTGAGAGAGTCCTTTCTCATACTGTCTGCTGGGCCTCATTGCAAAATAGCAGGAAGAATAAATTATCCTCTAAAAACCCTAGGCATTGTGCCAGTAACAAGACTGAAGATTCATCTGGGGTGGGGGATAACTAAATGCAAGGTTTAGTATTTTCTGGCTTTGAAAGTGCTATACAGCTAGACAGATTTCACCAGAAACCACACTGTTCACCTACATGATCAAATTTTATGTATTCATATCTGGTGGTATGTATTATCCTCCCAGTAGAAAGTGAGCTCTGTGAGGGAAAGGATTTTTTGTTATTATTATTTTTATTATTATCATCATTATTAATCATATCACCTAACATTGAGCAAAAAATATAACATGTACATTAAAATGCATGTTGAATTAAATTCAAATAAAATACATAGGTGACAACACTGGGTTTGAGCCAGGAAGACCTGAGCTCAATCCTGCCTCAGAGACTTATTAATTATATGATCCACTTTAAGTCACTTAACCTCTGTGTTGCTGTTTCCTCATTTGGAATATGTGAAAAACAGTAGCACTTCACGCCACATGGTTGTTGAGTGGTTCAAAAGAGATGATATTTGCAAAGAGTTTTTACAAACTTTGAAGCATTATATAAATTTTAGCTAGTAAGAAGTATTTAGATGGGACAGCAGATACAGTTTGCCCATGCAGTCAGGAAGACCTATACACATACTCTTTTTCACACTCTTACCAGCTGTGGGACTTTGGGCAAGTCAGTTAACTGACATCTGCCTCAGTTTCCTCATTTGAAAAAATGAGGAAGATAAAAGCAATTTCCTCTCAAAGTTTTTGTGAGGATAAAATAAGTTAATATTTATACAGCTCTTTGCAAACCTCAAAGTGTTATATAAATGCAACATAATAATAGCTCTTATTCTTAGGATAACAGCCGCACTACCAAATGTAGACTGCAAATAATTCAAAGAAAGAAAGTACATATACTCACAAAAAATACAGTGTAACTTTTTGTATTAATAAAAATTGGAAGTAGATTGAGTGACAATAAATTGGGATATGACTAAGCAAACAATGATGAATTTGAATTAATGGAATAATCCAGTGCCACAAGTAATTAGGGAAGTGAGAGATTCAGAGAAACATTCAGTAACTTTAATGAGATGATGGAGGGGCAAACAAGCAGAACCAGTATAATGATATGCATAATGATTACATTTATATCTATAATATATATATATTATATGTATATATATATATGTTATCATTTCCCAAACAGAAGCAAATGGGTTCCTTTCTCCAGAAGAAATAATGAATGCCAATCATAATGTAAATATAAACAACAATTGTAAAAGGCATTTGAACTTATAGTGAATGAATTAACCAATATTGATTCCAGAAAAGAGAAGATGAAATACTCTTCTCTCCCTTTGGAAGAGAGTTGGGTTACTGTGGGTACAGAATGACACATATACTGTTAGACAAGGTTCTGGGGCAAGCTGATTTTGTTTAACTGCCTTTCTTTGTTACAAAAACAGATTTAATGAAGTGCTGGAGGGACAACATCTGAGTTATAAAACATATCAATAAAATTTTTAAAATATAAAAGAAAGAAATTAAAATAAAAGAAATAGATATGTCAAATACTTCAGGGCACTATTCTTATTATTTCAATTGTCTTTCATCATTTTTATCTATTTTCTCCTAGTACTATAGGTAGATCAAGTGTTATCCTAAACTCAGCATGTTTCCATACTCTCTCAGCTTGTACAAGTTGTTAACTGTTACCTAAAAGTATTTATGTTTATAGTTACTGAGTTCCAATCTAATGCTTACCTCAGGAATGAAAAGATGACATTTCTTGCACATTAAGATAAACAGTGCATTTCTTCTATCACTTCAGGGAATATGTTCATCAAGTATGATGATTTTTTGCAGTTCGCTGTTTATAATATTAATAGCTGAGCAATAAGAAGGATACTATTGAACTGTCAGGAATGATTTGTTACCAGATGTTAGCATAATTTGCCAGCTGTCAAATTTTAATAATTTTTATATGCCTAAAATGTGACACTCAACTTTCATGGTAAATCAAGACATAGAGCATAACTTATTTGATGTTACAGCAACTGAGCGAAAGCATGTATGGGCTGTCATTGATCTCCGGGTTTGAGATCAGTATGCATTTGACACACTCATTTTCAACAATGTGGTTTTTCGATGAGATCAATTGGTAAATAGACATTGTCTTGGCATCTGGTAGAATTCTTTGTGATTCCTCAGTAGTTTTACACTACCTGAAAAAATCTAAGTATAATCTTAATTTGCTTTGAGGCTTTTGTTTCAATTTATTTACCCCTTAAAAAGCACTAATAACAAGAGAATCATGAATATATTTAAGTAGTAATGGTATCCAATTTGATATTTCAATAGAGGATGTATCTGGGATCTCATCAACGTAGGTATTCCTTTAAATAGTATAAACAGAAATCTAGCCATGTCTTCTCATCCAGTATGACTCATCTTGAGACTCTCTTACATATTACATTGAGGTTCCAACTAATGTTTTATGGGTCTTAGTTTAGTTCTCTTGATAAAGCATAGATACTAGAAGAGCAAAAGTTCTTTTAGTTCTTTCTGTTGGCATAAAACTGACCTACTTTCACTTCCTGTCTTTCTGATGGCATCCATTATTTCATTTCACAAAAAGATTCCATTCATTTCTCTTTAGGAAATGAAAACTGATGTATTTTTTAAAAAAATATATTTCATAGGTGTAAAGTGCACAAATCACTTTTATCCCCCATCAGTGTCAGAATTTTCTTTAACTTTATCACCACCACCATTTGTCTTTCTCTTTATGCTACCACCATCTGAAAATCCAA
>JAQQSZ010019799.1:0-10286 GCA_028646595.1 Phalanger gymnotis
GACTTTCAAGCATTCTTGTTGAAAAGAACAGTGCTTAAATAGAAAATTTAACTTTCAAATACAAGAATTAAAAGAAGCATGAAAAGATAAACAAGAAAGAGAAATCATCAGGGCAGCTAGGTGGCGCAGTGAGTAGAGCACTGGCCCTGGAGTCAGGAGGACCTGAGTTCAAATATGACCTCAGACACTTGACACACTTACTAGCTATGTGACCTTGGGCAAGTCACTTAACCCCAATTGTCCTGCCTTCTCCCCTCCAAAAAAAAAAAATGAAAAGAAAGAGAAATCATAAAGAACTTAACTAAAGTTGAACCATTTTGTTTACATTCCTATATGGAAAGATGATATTTGTAACTCACGAGACCTTTCTCAGTATTAGGGTGGTTGAAGGGAATATACATATATATAGACAGAAGGCACAGGGTGAGTTGAATATGAAGGGATGATATCTAAAAAAAATAAAATTAAGGGGTGAGAGAGGAACATATTGGGAGAAAGAGCAAGGGAAAGATAGAATGGGGTAAATTATCTCACATAAAAGTGGCAAGAAAAAGCAGTTCTATTGGAAGGGAAGAGGGGGCAGGTGAAAGGGAATGAGTGAATCTCATTCTTATCAGATTTGGCTTAAGGAGAGAATAACATACACACTTGATTGGGCATCTTACCCTACAGGAAAGTAGGGAGGGAAGGAGATAAGAGGGGTGGGAAGGGGGATGGATAATAGAAGGGAGGGCAGATTGGGGGAGGAGGAGGTAGTCAGAAGCAAACACTTTTGAAAAGGGTCAGGGTCAAGGGACAAAACTGAATAAAAGAGGATAGGATAGGATGGAGGGAAATATAGTTAGTCTTTCACAACATGACTATTAGGGAAGTGTTTTGTATAATGATACACATATGGCCTATGTTGAATTGCTTGACTTGTCAAGGAGGGAGGGTGGGGAGGGAAGAAGGGAGAGAATTTGGAATTCAAAGTTCTAAAAACAAATGTTTAAAAAAATTGTTTTTACATGCAACAGGGAAATAAGATACACAGGCAATAAGGTATAGAAATCTATCCTGTACTACAAGAAAGTAAGGGGAAAGGGGATAAGGGGGACAGTGGGGTGACAGAAGGGAGGGCAGACTGGGGAAAGGGGCAATCAGAATGCCACCTTGGGGTGGGTAGAAATGGGGAGACGATTTTGTAATTCAAAATCTTGTGGAAATCAATGTTAAAAACTAAAAATATTCAATTTAAAAAAAGGAAAATGATAAGTGTTGGGGAGAATGTGGGAAAACTGGGACATTAATACACTGTTGGTGGAGTTGTAAACTGATCCAACTATTCTGAAAAGCAATTTGGAACTATGCTTAAAGGGCTATAAAGCCGCACATACCCTTTGACCCAGAAATACCACTACTAGTTCTGTATACCAAAGAGATCAAAGAAAAAGGACCCATATGTACAACGATATTTTGCAATGGTAATTAGGGTGGGACTTTTTTTTTTTTTTTACTGTTTTCTCTGAGGTAATCAAGTGCCTCTGATGAGTCTGGCCTTTGTTTCTTTAACTGAATCAAGAGTCTTTGATGACCTGCTTAAGAAACAAGAAAGCCTAGTTCACATGGTTTTCAGTGGCATGACTGCAACACCCTTTGACACTAACAAGAGCACACTCATTGGAAGAGTATTGGTGATCTGGCTAAACAAGACTCTGAGTAGCTGTTGGAGGTCCCCCCATCTCTCCGCCCCCCCAACCCTCCTCGCCCACCTCCCCCCTCCTCCTTTCAAAACTCAGATTTTGGTGCCTCTCTCTCCGGTAACTATGTAATTCCCTGGTCAAACAGATAGAGGCCTGTCTGTTGATTTCTGTGTATGTGTTGGCTCTCTTTATATAATGTATGCTTGTAATTTGTTTGTATTTGCTCTGAAGTTGAGGGTGCTGGCTCTTCCCTCTGAACTGAGTGAATGTTATATGTATGTTTAATTTAACTGAAATCATTAACCCCTTAAAGTTGCTTTTCTTAAAAAAGCAGATCAAAGAACCTGTGCTAGCAGCCTTTCTGTGTGCTGTTGTTGTTGGTCTTTTACCCCCACAACAGCTGCTAGCAACATTGTTGTTACATATTTACAGCAGCTCTTTTTGTGGTGGCAAAGAATGGGAAATCGGGGAGATGTACATTAATTGGGGAATAGCTGAAAAAAATGGTGTATATGATTGTGATGGAATACTACTGTGCTATAAGAAATGATGAGCAGGATGCTCTCAGAAAAATCTGCAAAAACTTACATGAACTAATGCAGTGTGAAATGAACAGAACCAAGAGAACACTGTATACAGTAACAGTAATACCGTATGATGATCAACTGTGAATGACTTAGGTATTCTCAGCATTAAAATGATCCAAGACAATTCTGAAGGATTTATGATGAAAAATGCTATACATCTCCAGAGAAAAAAATGACAGAGTTTCAATGCAAAATGAAGCATACTTTTTCTTGGTTTTTTTTTTTGGTCTGTTTTCTTGCAGAACATGGCTGACGGAAATACGTTTTGCATGACTGCACATGTATAATCTATATCAGATTGCTTGCCTTCTGAATGGGAGAGGAGGCAGGCAGAGAGTGGGGAAGTAGGAAGGAGTATTTGGAACTCAAAAAAAAATTTAAAACGAATGCTAAAAGTTGTTTTTATAAATAACTGAAAGGGAAATAAAATATTAAATTAAAAGACAAAAAAAAAAGGAACTACATTTGGACTTAAACTTGTTATAATAAACATATATCTCAATGAACAAGTCTGGCAGTTTTAGCCATCACTACTACAGATACCACTATTGCCAATGCCTTAGTCAAGAAACTATGGAATATCTTGGACTTGGGCTTTAATCCCTTTATCTAATCACTCTCTACTTCTGCATAGGGCACTACTTTCATGTCAACTGACCCCCCCTTCTCAAAAATCATCAATGGCTCCCCAATGCCTCCAGTAAATAGTCCAAACTGTTCCAGCTGCTGTTTAAATACTATTACAATCTGGGTCCACTACACTTTTTTTACGCAGCATGAATCTGTTTAGGACCACCAATAAGCTTTTACTCATAGTATCTTCCCCTACTCAAAATTCTTTTCACACTCCTTTCTAATTATATCAAAATGTCAAGGATACATTTTTTTAATGTGGAAATTCCCTCAATCAATGTATACAACTCTTCTATATATCTTTAGATGAAGCTCTTAGATGTTACATGCTTTGCCCATGGTCACGTAGCCACTATCTTCCTGGGTCCAAGTCCGGCACTCTCCCCGCTACATCATACTGCCTTTTACGTTAACCAACTTAAATCTTACCTCCTTAATGAAGCCCTTCCTAATTGCAGTATGTATGTTAGTTCCCTCACAAAATGATAAGTAAGTTTCCTAAGGGCAGGGATATCAACTTAAACTTCTTTTGAAGGGCCCACAGAGCATAGTACAGTGCTAAGCACATAAGGGCTGTTTAATAAGCATTCTTTAAATGAATGGAATATACAATTGACTAGTGTGATTAGAATAGCTAAAGGAAATGACTATAGTTAAAAGAATATACTAGTGTAAGACTCTAAATAAGTATATGTAAAGAATGTGAGACTGATTTCTGAAGAACTTTGATAACAAGCATTTTAAAATGTTTGAGTTGGTGGCCCTAATAAACGTAATCCATGTCGGGGGAGGAAACAGAACAGATAGGATCTTACGCCCATATAAAGAAATAAGAAAAGATTTGCTGGGTCAGGCCAATGGTCCACTTAGTCCAGCATACACTCTTTGAAACTAGAGTTAAGAAACAATATCTATCATGTAACCTCAAAACTTTAGGGATGTAGATGGAATATAAGCTCCTTTGGGCAATAACTGTTTCACTTTTGTCTTTGTGTTCTGAGACTCTAGAAGAGTACCAGGCACACAGTAAGGTGCTTAATAAATGTTGACTGACAACTGATATTCAAACATCTGAACTTCCTTAGTAAGTTCACAAATAACATTCATAACTGGTTATCTAAGCTGATAACTAGTAAAACTCCCAAGTGCTGGCCACCATATTAAAACATAACTATGAAATGTTTAGCAAAATAAAAAAAATAACACAGATAATGTTAATTTGTAGTTTTCTGAGTCAATATGCAGACTGCTGGCATCTGATTCTATCTGAAATTGACAATGTTGATCTAAGCCATTCTTGAACCTATTTATATTTTGGGCCAATAACACCTTTAGCTTCTAAATACAATTCTGTGAGAAGTAGCTATGATATATAAGAACCCAGTTAAAGTAGAAAACTCTTATTTGTCACAATTTGGGTTTTTTTTGTTTTGTTTTTGGAGGGGGGAAAGGCAGGGCAATTGGGGTTAAGTGACTTGCCCAAGGTCACACAGCTAGTTAAGTGTGTCAAGTGTCTGAGGTCAAATTTGAACTCAGGTCCTCCTAACTCCAGGGCCAGTGCTTTACTCACTATGCTACCTCGCTGCTTCCTATTAGTCACAATTTGAACAAGTCCACATTTACCTTGTACCTAGCCAGAAATTACAAGATTTTTTATCAAAAATTTCTATTCCTTCCATTTGCTAGATCCATAGCCTTCATCTCTAGACTAGAAACTTGATCTTAAAAATAAATCTAACTGGGGATTCAATTTAACAAATATTTATTGAGCATTTATTATATGCAAAACACTGTGGAAGACAAAATATAAATAAAACAGATATCCTTCCTTCACAGAGATTAGAATCTTCCTAGGGTTTTCAGCCTACTTTCCAGCCATCATGGCTCTGAAAGACCAAGCAGGTACTAGAGGGAGTTCTTTCACCCAACTCCTTTCCCCCTTCCACTTCCTGTATCAATGATGTCCCCTCCCACCTGAGAACCCCCACCATCACCTCATTCTTCCACCTTGATCTTCAGGCCCGCACTTCCCCCTTCCCTAAAGTGGAGGGTCAGGGTCTTCAAGCTCCAACCCTCTTCTCATGCAGTCATAGCTGCTCAAAATGCTTGGATAAGCAGAGAATAAACAACTGTAATACTTCCAATTAAGATGGAAAATTATTGGGCTTTTCCATCTGCCCTATACTTTCCAGACCTCTAGACATTCACTGATATCTGAGCTGACCGTGGACTCTAAAGACTCCTACTCTTCAGATGAATTCTCATATATGTGTTTCTCCCCCAATTAGATTGTGAGTTCCTTGGGACCAGGGACAGTCTTTCTCTTTTATTTGCATGCCAGTGCTTAGCATAGCGTTTGGCATATAGTAAGCATTTAATAATTTTTCATTCATTCACAGGGGGACATGAGATATATACAAAGTAATTGATTTTCAGACATAGTCAATACATTGGTTGGTTTTGCTGAGGTGCTTCTCTCTCTCCCCTTTCATTATAAAGATGGCTTGCTGAGTAGGGGATGTGGGAAGAATATTCAGATATAAATGTGATGCTAAAACAAAAGAAACCAATTAAAATAAGAATTTTTTTAAAGCAACAAAGTAACAGTTTATATGCATAAGAAAGATGCAAATAAAGGAGGAATGGTCATTTCCCTTTAAGTGCCCAATTTGTCAGATGATTTTGCCTCTTATGAAGAAGACTGTGGCTATTAGAGGTAAATTCTTTTACATTCTCTCCACAATTCAAAAACTTATTTCTTCATCTATATTCTCCTGGTCTTCCAGTTTGGGAGGATGAGGAGACCCTCACTCTGCCAAGGCCAATTCCTGCACCTCTGGCCTTGATCAAATGCTTTCCTATCTACCCTCGAAATCTTGCTCCAGAGATCTTTCCCTGATCTCTCTCACTACTTGTTTTTGCCTATAAGCCTGCTCAAGTCAAGTCTTCTCTATCCTAAAAAGGACCCTGATACTGTCAATTCCTTAATCTACTGCCCTATATCTCTGCTAACTACATTTATTGCTAATTACATTTATTACCACATTATTTCCTCCTTGGATTCTTAACATTTGGCTTCCAATCCCACTACTTAACTGGCATTACCCTCTCTATGGTCAACGATAACCTTAAAAAAAAGTTATATTCTTTTTTTTTTTTTGCCAGTGAGGAACTCAGGCTTTGGTGGTTAGGGAACTTGCCCAGGGTTACACAGGTAGTAAGAGTCAGAGGCAGGATTTAAACTCAGGTTCTTTGACTTCAGTGGCACTGTTCTTTCCATTATATTTCCATAACCTCTTCTTTATTAAGAGAAATATGTTCCGCAATATGTTCTATGAGGCCAAAATTGGTCATTACAATTAATCAGAGTTTTCGTGTTTTCTTTATTCTATACTGATCACATTGGCTGCATTTACTTCACCACTGTCCTCCTAATTGTCTTTTCCTAAGTTTCGTTCTCCTTGGTTTTTCTGCAGCAGATAATGTTATTAACAAACATCTCTTCTCTTTCATCCCTCAGCTTCCATGGAACTCTCTTGATTCTCCTTCAACCTGCCTAACCACTGGACCTCTGGTTACTTTACTAGGTTATCTTTCCTCTCTTTCCACTCTTGAAGTACAGTTATTCCCCAAGGCTTTGGTCTCAACTCATTTCTGTTTTATATTCTCTCCATTAGTAATCTCATGCACTAAAATGGGCTCAATTCTATGCAGATGAATCCCAAATCCAGTTTCCTTCTCCATAAAGCTATGGTCTCATATGTCCAACTTCCTGTTGGAAATCTCTACCTGTATGTCCCAAAAGCACATGGAATTTATCATATCCTAAACTGAAATCATAATTATTTCCCCAAAGCCTTCTCCTTCTACCAATAACATTCCAATTTCTATCATAAGCATAACCATTCTTTCTGTCCCTCAGGTTAGAAATCTTAATCGTCTTTGACTTTCTCTTTTTCCTTAAATTCATATCTACTCAGGTGATCGTCCTATTAATTCTACTTCTACCATATCTTCCATCTGTCCCCTTTCCCTTCTCGAATCATGCTGCCACCAAGCTAATTTAGCCTGACAACATCTCTCACGCAGATTACTATAACAGCTTCCAAACTAGTCTTACTATCACCAGACTACACTCTCTCTAATTCATCCTTTACAAGGCTACCAAAACACCACCACCAAAACTTCCTAATTCATCAATCTACATAATTTCTTTGCTTAAAAATCTTCACTGACTCCCTACTGCCTCTAAATAAAATAAGGGCTCCTTAGCAGGAAATTTAAGACTCTCCTCAATCTGGTGCCAAATTACTTTTCCATTCTTATTTTAGACTATTCCCCTTTGATTTTTCTTTCAATTCAGCTAAGCTGGACTATGATGAGTTTCCCAATTGTGATCCTTTCTCATTTCTGGAATGTTCTTCCTTTGCAACTGTACTTTCTGAAATCCTTTCATTTCTTCAAGACCCTATACTGATGCAATCTTCTCAATGAAATCATACTCAAAAGTCCCTAGCTTGAAACTCCCTTCCTCACATTTTCTTATAGAATTTTTACTCTCCTATATTTCTATAACATTCTTATATCATACTCACTTATATATGTATAATTCCCTATATTGTAAGTAACTACAGACTCTCGGAAAGGAAAAGTGACTAATTTTTAATTATTTTTCATTTTAACATATGTCCAGCACCAAGTATAGTGTCTTGGAAAAATACTTTTAAAATGTCTGTTGAATTAAAATTATGGACGTCATTACCAAGTAGAAGAAAGGGAACAAGGCATTAAGGAAGGCATTATAGAGAAATTTGAGGGGTTTTTGATTCTTCACAAAACTAGAAAAGAAAAAAACCTGCCCAAGAGTGTCCACTCAGTGTACCTCTATGTTCCAGTTGTGTTGTTCCAGGGTATGGCGACATTGATCCATAGACTCGATACCAGTCAAATCCTAAAGGACAAGGTAAAAAGTCAAATTACTACATTGAAAAACATGGTGAGCATTTACCCGCCTATGGATGATTAGAAAAGTATCAAAGCATATCACATTTATACAGTGAATTACAGTTTAAAAACATAACTCTGTGAGGTAAAATGTACTTAATTGTAATAAAGCAAGTCACTACTTTCAATATTTCAAAGTCTAAGCACTCTTTACTCACTAATGCAAATTTCAGCTTCCTCCAAACTTCAGTGTGATGGTCTTTATGAGTTCATAAGATCATAGATTTAGAGGTGAAAGGGACCTAGTCCAACCAACTCTCTTTACAGATAAGGAAAATGAGACCCAGAGAAGTAAAGTGACTTGCCTAATATAACACTGGTAGAATTTCTGGGGTAAGATAATCAATCCTTCTTTATATTTAAATTAGCTTTAAGTCAAGTGAGCAAAACCCATCGCCAGGTCTATTCTCAACATTTTATAGTCTTGATAGGATCTCCCAGAACTCAAGTTCCAAAGGCAAACTTTTGAATAACGCAGTCATCTCTATGTCACAACGAAGGCTTGGAGAAGGCCTTCAGTCAAGGAAACACGGTGCTAAAGTAATATAGGAAAAATTAAGTTCAAATTCATAATAATTCATGCAGTATATCCAAATCTTTAGTAAATGTGGAAAATAATTCTCCAAATTTTCTAAGTTTTTATCACAAAAGTATAGATCACATAATTGTTTCCGTATCTATAAAAGGAAAGAGTAGGATTAAACTACCTCAAAGATCCTTTTTAAACTCTTAATCTATGATCCTCTGAAGTAACAGTTGTACTATACGGTTGTGTAACACTTTACAGTTAACTAAGGACATTCACATTCATTATTTCAACTGATCTTTAAACCCTGGAGAGGTAGGTAGGTAGTGTAGGTATTACTATATCCATTTAACAGATGGGAAAACTGAGGGCCACAAAAGGCAAGTGACTTAAGGAACCTTGAAGATCATTTATTCACATTCCCTCATTTCAAATACGAAGAAAGTGAGGTCCAGAGGCACTAAATGATACATTGAAAAAGGCCCTAAACTTGGAATCAAAAATACAGGTTGTGATATTTTATTGGCCGAATAATCTTGGATAAATTACTTAAAACTCTTTTGAGCTTTAGTGGCTTCACCTGTAAAATGAAGGTAAATGATACTTAGAATACATATCCCAAAGAGTTGTGCAAAAATGTTTATAAAGGGTAAAGAACCAAGGAAGTGTAAGCTATGGTTGATAGGTTAAGAGACTTGCCCAAAATCACAATGATAATGAGAAGCAGAGTCAGGGCTTAAAAACTGGGTCTCCTGGTCTCCAACACCATACTTCTTTATCCTAACCCATATTCACACTGTAATGCAGTTTAGCAAACAGAAATAGATTAATATTAAATAGGCCCTATTGTTTAAAATATACTTTAGTTTTACAAAAAAATTAGCAAAATAACAGAGAACTTAAAAAACCTTGATATAATTAATTACTTATTACAGTCTAACCCAAGAGCAAAATATCTTTTGAAGTCAATATAATTGGGGAATACTCAAAGGATCAAGGACTATTGTTAATCATCATTGACCAATCAGAAAACAATCACATTGGAGGGATAGGGGAAGAAGATATTTGACTTCTGGCTAAAGAGTGATAACATCAGCCAAGATGTCCCTAGAAAGCAGGGACTTACGTGAGCTCCCCCCCCAGGTCCCTCCAAACACCGATAAAATATGGCTCTGAACAAATTCTAGAACTGCAGAACCCACAAAATAGCAGAGGGAAGCAGGGCTTCAGCCCAGGAGAGCCTGGATGGTTGCTGGGTAAGGTGTACCACACAGAACTGGGAGTGGAGCGGCTCCCAGACCAACGAGACCAGGAGCCAAGGGGAACAGGCCCTAGAGCCCTGAGTCAGTGAGCTGTGGCAGTTACCAGACTTCTCAAACCACAAACACCAAAGACAACAGAGAAGGTTAGTGGGAAAAGCTGCTGGGACAGAGTGACAGAAGTTCACAGTTCAGCCACTGCCCCAGGGGCAGCTGAGGTGATGTAGCTCTGAGGCTGCTTCCAGAGCTACAGCTACAGTTGCTTCCCACCCCAGACCCACCTGGTGGGAGGAATTAAGTGGCGGAATTAAGTGGTAGATCTGAGCAGGAGTGCAGAGCCAGCTTAGATCTGAGTACAGTCCAGGTTGGCGGTTCTTGGGGAAAAAGGAACGCTGGTGTGGCACAGCTTGCTGTGTAGAAATAGCTCTGAAAACAACAGTGTAGCCCCTCAAGCTTGGGACAAAGTACTCTCTACTCTACAAGCAGTCATACCCCAACAAAAAACTCAAGGGTCACGTAAGTTGGCTGGGAACATGGCCAGGCAGCTAAAACGCACCCAGATTCAGACTCAGATTTTGGAATCTTTCCTTGGTGA
>JAQQSZ010019800.1:0-10286 GCA_028646595.1 Phalanger gymnotis
TTGGTTCGCTAATTTGTTGCTCTGGGCCCTAAATAAATTTTTTGATGCCTTCTGCTTGGGGAATTCTGTATACCCATCAATTTCGAACCATTCAGATATTTATATGATCCTTTTTGAGATCATAAATTCGGCCTTCCTACTACAGCTTGGCAAACCACCCTTTGGTCGGGAGATGGAGGAGGCTGGAAGACAGTGAGCGTCCTTCTCAAATGACACTGATATTTGCCCTCTGGCTGAAACAAACTCCTAAACGAAATGTCTATACTAACCAAGGGCATAGACTTACCTTTTCTGCCTTGTATAGTTCTCGAACACAGTTCCAGAAGCTAGGATACTTCTTTTCAGTTTGGATTCTGACCTGTGAAGAAGGAGATGATTTAGAGCTCACCAGACCCAAGGAAGCAATGCCAAGGACTCTCAGAACTTGAGGGGTCACCCCACGATGCCCTGTAAGTTCTGTTTCTAAATCAGTGAAACCAGGAGAAGAGACATAGAGGGAAGGGAATCATAGAGCTGCCAGTGACTTTAGGATAGAAGAAAGGCAGTAATGTGAGGAATCGTGGAAAAGCCCCAGAAGTCTCACAGTGAAATGACATCTCATCAGTTAGATAAAACAAGATAACATATGTAAGAGACTTTGAAAATCACTAAGTGCTGTAAAGTGCTAGCTATCATTATTATGGGTATTATTGTAAACCCACCAACAGGAGATATAAAAGAAATAGGAGTTCTTTAATTCAATTTTATTGTATTTTCTATTCTAAATTCTGAGAAAGTAATTTTCAAAGGCTAGAAACTTCCACTGTTCTCAGCCAGATATGATATATTATGTACAGATCTGGGTGATACATTTTATTGAGGACATTATCAAAATAGAACATGTCCAGAGGGCCACCAAGACTGTGAGAGGACTAGAAATCATGTCTTCTTAGCACTGGTTGACAGAACTGGAGATGGAGGCAGGATTGTGGATAGAGTGCTGGACGGAGTCAGGAAGACTTAGGTTTAAATTCCACCCTAGACACAGACTAGCTGTGTCACCCTGGGCATATCACTTAACCTCTCTGGGCCTCAGTTTCCTCATTTGTAAAATAAGAGGCTTGGACTGAATGACCTCTAAGGTCCCTTCCAGCTCAAAATCTGTAATCCTATGTTTAGCCTGGAGAAGTGTTGACTTAAACAAGCTGAGAGCCGTCTTCAACTATCTGAAAGACCGAAGTAGGAAAGAGAATAGACTGATTCTGGATATTTCAAGAAGCCACGTCTAGGGACGATGGGTATCAGTTACAAGAAGGTTGACTTCAGCTCAATAGAAAGAAGAGCTCCATAATAGTCAGGTAATGGCATTCCCATCACTGAAATGTTCAACTCAAGGCTGAATGAACGACTCTTGGGGAATGGGAGAAGAGTGGAGGCGGGGCAAGTGGACCTTCTGACGCTCGGAAGTCCCCATCTAGCTGAAATTCCACAATTTTATAAATGAGCCAGCTTAGGCTGTCAAAAGGGGCTAGTCTGAACGAGTGAACCCAAACTAACGTTAACAACTGAAAACAGGTAATGGAGTACTGAGAGGACCAAAATGAAAAGAGGACTAGAGCACACTGATGAAATCAAGGTCCTTCTGAAGTACTGAAGTGTAACACCCCCTTTGGATCATTTTCCTCAACAACGCACTCACTCTCACAGGCTGGAAACCCAGAAGACAGCCTCTACCTTAGGTTCTAGGGGTAACCCTAGTGAGATGTACTATAGCTTACAAGGCCCCATTGGTGTGCTTCTTTTTAAACAGTCAGCCAACTGACACAATTAGCAAATAGAAAAGGTCTCAGAAACATAGGCATAGAGTCTCAGTTCTGATCTTTATTACTTGATGGGTATTGGTCAAACCACTGCACCTCTATGGGCCTCAGTTTTTTTCCTGTATAAAAGGAAAGGGTAGAGTTTCATGATCTCTAAGGTCCTTTTAAGATCTAAATCCTACAATCCTATGCCAGTAAGCTAAGTTTACAAATGATGACTATTGGGGCAGCAAGGTGACACAGTAAGTAGAACACTGGCCCTGGAGTCAGGAGGACCTGAGTTCAAATTTGGCCTCAGACACTTGACATACTTACTAGCTATGTGACCTTGGGCAAGTCACTTAACTCCAATTGCTCTGCCTTCCCCCCTCCAAAAACCAACCAAACAAACAAACAAACAAATAAATGAATGAACGAACAAACGAATGAACGAATAAATAAATAAATAAAAATGACAACTGTTACTGAGACAAATGTGTTGAAGATAGAGAAGTAAAGAAGAAAGGGTAATGAAACGCAGACTCTGGGCAACTTCAGGGCAAGAATTAAAGTACCTTCACTGTGTCCAGGGGGTAACCTACAGCAACGCCACAGACACCTGAAAGAAACAGAAATTTTGCAGATGAATGGCACATCATTCCTTAGCCTATTAACTCCCTTGGAGGAATTTATTAAAGAGGCCAGAGAGATGTGAGGACTCCCAAAGAATTAAAGGCCCCTATCACAGTCTGTCAGGAAGATGCTCTATTCTAGGGAATCTTCCCAATTATTCGATTCAGTCTAGACACCCTCCTCCTCTCATCTTCCTAGGTTGGATTTGCACCATATGTCATCATCACTCCAAGCTCTTTTGTCCTGGTTCCCCAGCAGTATGGAACCCAATTATAGGCCACAGAAGACTTCCAGAGGAACGCAAGCACAGGACTTGAGACTGAGGGCCAAACAACGCTAGGGAAGATAGATGGGGAAAATCCAGAACTACAACAGCTGAGTCACAGCAAGGTAGGTGGTGTGGTAGATGGGGCACCAGGCCCAGAATTGGGAAGACCTGAGTTCAAATCTGACCTCAGACCAGCTAGGGCAAGTCACATAACACCTGTTTGCCTCAGTTTCCTCATCTGTAAATGGGGATAATAATAGTACCTACTTTCCCAGGGTTGTTGTGAGGTTCAAATGAGATGATAACAGTGCCCAGCACTACAGCAGGTGCTATATAAATGCTAGCTATTATCATTGCAGTCATTAGCACAGTGCCTGGAATATAGTAAGCGCTATATACATATTAGTAATTAATTAGCAATTAGCTGCCATTCACCTTCTCACTCTCTCTCCTACACACAGTCTCAGACTTGTAGGCTCTCCAGAGCTAGAAGGCCACCTCTCTGGTCTAACCCTTGCTTGAACAAGGCTCCCCTCCATAAGCCCCTGACAGGTGTCATCCAGACTTTGCTTCCAAGACCCTGAGTAGGAGGCCACTGCCTGCAGAGGCAGCCTGTTCCACAGCTCAGACCATTAAGCACTTTATCTAAACACCAAGACCATACCTGTCTCTTTGGAGCTTCTACCCAGTGTCCCTAACTCGACCTTCTGGGTGGAATGACAAGCAGAACGAGGCTGCGTTATGTTTGTAACTTGCAGGAGAGTCGGGCTGATGTGCTGATCAGATCGGGGTAAGCCTGCGCTGAAGGTACTGAGGCCAGCACAGACATCTTACCCACTCGAGCAGAGTCCCTCATGCTCCCCATCCATACAAAGCCCCAGCGGAGCAACTCTGCCCTTAACTGTTGCTAACACCCTGATGCTCGTTTCTGGTGCCCACCCCAGCAGGATGCTTGTCGGGAACATCATCACCGTTACACAATGGATGTGAGAGGATCAAGAGAAACGTCTTGAGGGTGAGGGCAGTGAGAGCTTTTGGCCACAAAGAGCCACGAGCCTGTTCTAGTTAGGGAAACAATCAGTCCTCAGTTTCCTTATCTGTAAAACGATGATGAGGATGACCCATTAATTACTTTACTGAGCAGTCTTAAGGAAAGTGCTATGTGAACCTTAAAATGCTACATGAAATTATGAATTATCGGGATTTTTTTTATTATTAGGATCACAATAGAGATAAAAAGAAAGTACTCTAGGTGTATGAGAAGGGAATGACTACCTCTTGGCAGGGAAGGGGATCAAGAAAGTTTTCATGTAGGAAGGTATTCGTTGTGATATGCTGCCTTTCTGAATTAAGATGGATAATTCACAGCTACTTGGGGCTTGGCCTTTAAAAGAAGAAGGAAAAAGGTAAGGGAAGGAAGGGGAAAAGGAAGGAAAGGAAAGGAGAAGGGAAGGGACGAGGGAAGGAGGGAGGGAGGGAGGGAAGGAAGGAAGGAAAGAAGGAAGGCAAGGAGGAAGGAAGGGAAATAAGGAGGAAGGAAGTGAAAAGAGAAAGGAAGAGAAGGGAAGGGAGATGGGAAGGGGGAACGGAAGGGACCTAGTCTGAGTAAATCCAGAGCTTTAGTTTTGGGCCACAAATCGCAACTCTATGGCAGCTCCTTCTCCTAAACCCATTGGTATCCTTTTCTGATACCTCACGTGGGGCCAATGTATATCAAGACCGTTTCAATGGAGCACAACCTCTGGCTATTCCTACCAAGTTGGAAAGGCTTCAAGTATGGGCCCAGACTCAGATTTTGTGTCTGTCCTCTGAGGACCACCCTAGAGACATGAAAGTATTCATGGAAAATTTCCAAACATAACAAAGTTCAGAAAGGCCTAATACAAGGGAATTATCTACTGGATCGTGAAAATTTGGGGCCACAATTCACAAAGACTTTCTAAAAAGACATGGAGGGACTATGATCCTGGAGTCATGGAGTAAGTGCATACACTGAGGAAATCAAGTTCCCTCTAAGTATTGGGGTATAACATTCCATTGGACTACTCCTCCCAACTAGACTGTCACCCTCACAGGTTAGAAACCCAGAGGATGGCTTCCACCTGAGGTTCTAGGGGTAATCCTGGTAACGTGTACTACAGCTTACAAGCCCCTACCAGCATGTTTCTTTTTAAACAGTCAGCCAGCTGACATGTTTAGCTCTTAGCAGAGGCATTTACTTACTAAGATGGCATAGTAAAAACATTAGTTACAAAACATTTCCCCTTCCCCAAAACCTGGGGCGCACTCTTATAGAAACATACACTGTATTCTAAGAAAAACAGGCACAAATATAATGGTAGTAGAAACAGATGTGTTTAAGGCAGCTCACAACTACTGGTATTGCAGAACATCAAAGTTTTTTCTCTTTTTATAGAGTCCTCTAGAAACTTTCCCTTATACTCAGCAGCTTTGCTGGACGGTTTGCTTGGCTGCGGTCCTAGGTCATACTTCTCTCCATGGCTTGATTGCCAGGCAGGACTGTCTTTCTCTTGAGTCCACAGCCGTCTCCTTGTTCAAAGCTTTTTCCTTCCTGGAATGACTGCTTTTCTGTATCTGTTTCTGCCAGTAGTATGTGTCTTTACTCCAAGCATATTTCCGAGTCTCTCAAACTGATGAACTTGTGAGCTGGGGAGGCAGCACTCAAATTGTTGTACTCAAATTGCTGATAGAGGCCATGGCTAGTGGGAAGAAGAGAAAGAAATCTCTTCCTGTCTCCCCCTCCTCCAGAGGTCTCCCTGACTCACAAGCTGTCTTTTAAAGGCCACCTAGCATTCCCCTTCTGATTTACTCAAAGATGTCACATGTCTCAAACAAAAACACCTTATTAACAAATTAAAACTCCACTATCTATGAGTAAATCACTCAAATTGAGAATCACATCTCCCTGCTTTTTTCAATAACTCTGACCCCCCAGGTAAATAGTATAGAGATGAGAAAAACCCACTGTACTAGAGACATGACATTTCTCAGAGGGAAACCAATTTCCCAGAAATAATATGGAAGGCACTTTTAATTTTTTTTTTTTAGCACATAGACCTTAGAGCAGGAAAGGGACCTTAAAGCCTGAATTGTATAACACCCTCATTTTATAACTGAATAAACTGAGGCTCAGGGAACGTAAAAACGATTTGTCCAAAGTTACGGAGTGAGTCATTGGCAGAATTGGGATAAAGACCCTTTTCCCCAGACAGATTTCTTAACTCAAAGTCATTTCGCTATACCACACAGTCAACACCCTGGCAAATGCTGGCAGCTTTCCACTGATAGCCTCATCTAAGATCATAGATCATTAACATTTGGAATCATAGCCCTTTCCCCTCATTCTTTGGGGAGGCTCCTCCTCCAAAAATCCCCGTGTCCTAAAAAAAAAATCAATCTGTTTTTCACAAGGCAAATATTGACCTGACATGACACTATTTCTTTTACTTAAAATAGAATTGTCAGACCAAGGTTAGCACCTCTATTTGGCATTAATTTTGAATGATATTACCCAACTCTGATCTTTAGCCCTCTGTGTCACAGTTCTGCAACTGGCCTTTCCACAGCATGGGGTGGAGGGAGTGGGAGCAGACAGGGGTATACAGAAGTCCCTCAACCCCAACATTTTGAACAGGTTGAGAATTTGGCCTTTGTGTGATCTTTCTGGGTTTCAGTTTTCTCATTTGTCACAGAATTACTCAAACTCAGAGTCAGAAGAGACCATAGATTTAATCTAACCCAACATTTACTCAAAGTAGGAATCTCCTTAAATGCCTTACAGGTAATTATCCATCAGTCCTCTTTTTGAAGATTTTGAGTGACCCAACAGAATAGAAGCTCGTTGAGGGCAGGGACCGTTCCATTTTTGTCATCAGATCTCTACAACCTAGTACTATGCCTGACACATAATTAGTACTTAATGCCTATTACTTGATTAATTATCTGCTGAAGCAACCCATTTCATTGTTGGTTACCTCTATTGTTAGGACATTTTCCCTTCTACGGAGCAGAAATCCCTGTGATTTTTTTCCCATTTCACTGTTCCACTATCTGGCCCCAAATAGAGTGAATCCATTCATTCTTCCACTTAATACCCCTTCATAGACTTGAAGCCAGACATCATATCCTCCCTTAAATCTTCTCTTAGCTGTGAATGGGTTGAATCATTCTGGAAGGCAATGTGGAACTATATTTCAAAATTCACTAAATTCTGCGTGTCTTTTGAATTCAGCGATACTACTCCTGGGCATGTACCCCTTAAAGAGGTCAAAGAAAGAGGCAAAGGGCCTCTATGGACAAAAACATCTATAGCACCACTTTTTCTTACGCCAAAAAAAGGAGAAATCATTGGAGTATCTGTCAACTGAAGAAAGGTGGAACAAGTTAGGTGCATCAATGCAATAGAATATTATTATGCTAAAAGTGACAAAAGATGCAGATTCAAAGAAGACTGAGAAAATTTGTATGAACTGATACAGAGTAAAGTGAGAGAAATCAATAGAACAATTTCTGATGACTATAGTAACATAAAGAAAATCAACTTTGAACGACTTCAGAACTTGACTGAAGCAGGTCATGAATACAGAAGGTTGATGAGGAAACATGCCCTCTCACCCCTTAGCAAAGAGGAGATGATAGACTATAGGTTTGAAGTTAAGACTTACATTTTCAGACACAACCCATGTGTGGATTTGTTTTGCTTATTTATAATCATTTGTTGCTCAGAATGACTTTCATTTGATTTCGGAAGGGAAGAGATGTGGTGGAGAATGAGGAAGAGAAAGGAAGAGAAGTAGAAGAATCAATGAAACATTAAAAAATTCCCAGAAGAGAGCAGAAGGAAGTTCAGAAGGGGACACAGACAAACAAGGCTGTGTGTGCACTAACGTATTAAATGTCATATATGCTTAAGCAAGCTATATGTGATAGAGAGTTATGGTCTCATACAATCAGAGCTAGGAGGGACCTTAGAGGTCACTCAGCCAAACTACCCCATTCATTCCATAGAAGAGAAAACTGAAGCCCACAGAAGAGTGAGTTGTCTAGGGGAACATGCTGAATTGGTGGCAGAGAAGAGACCAGAGCCTAGGTGTCCCAACTCCCAGTCCAATACTCTTTCTATACAAACGATGCCACTATCTCACTTACTGACCTCAGTTCCTTGATCTGTAAAATCTGCAGGTACTAAGGCCCCTTCCAGCTCCAAAACTCGAGCTCTAACATTCTATATTTTGTAATTTCCAAGGACTCTTCCAGTTGTGACATTCTATGTTATGTATTTCTAAGTCAGTTAATAAGCAATTATTAAACACAAACTATGTGCTGCGCACTGTGCTTTGTGCTGAGAACACAAAGAAAGGCAAAAGACAGTCCTTTCTCTCAAGGAGCTCAGTCTAATGGAGGAGACAACATGCAAATAACTATGTACGAACAAACTATAGAAGGGATAAACTGGAAATAACCAACAGAGGAAAGGCTCTAGAATTAAGAGGGACTAGGAAAGACTTCCTGTACAAGTGATTTTAGTTGGGGCTTGAAGGAAGCCCAGGAAACCCAAGAGACAGAAATGAGGGAGAGCTTTCCAGGTCCCTTTAAGCACTGACATTTTATATTACATGATTCTAAATCAAATGTCAAACAAATTGCTTGACATGATGGTTTCCCAAAGGGTCTTGGCCAACCGTGAAATAACAGGTAAACTCTTTGGATCTTAATTCTGTCCACACAGTCCAACACTTTCTATGCAAATACTGTCCAGGACTCTACCTAACAGACTGTTCTCAGTTATTCTTAACACTTTTTTCTTCTTCCTTCCTTCCTTCCTTTCTTTTTCTTTCTTTACCTCCAATGGCTCCAGCAATGAAATCCATCTGCAATCTAGAGGGCTGTTTCCTGTTCGGAAGTGGAAAAGAGGTTCAGCCCCAGGGGCAGGATCCTTTTAGTTGGCTAGGAATTGGGTCCTCAGGACAGCCACAGTGTTTTCGCTACTTCCCTTCAGGTCTTATATACACAAAGGAGGGTGAATGCACTGTGTGGCCCTTCATGAATAGTGGGTGGGCAAACAAAAATAGAAACAATTCCAGGAACATTGTCAATGAGTAATCCAAGGTGGTGAGCCAACTCTCACACCCAGAGACTTCCTGCACCCAGTACTCTGCCTGCCCCCCAGAGACCTGGTCTTGGGAAAGAGTATCAAAGGCCAAATCAGTCAGCCAGCCTTTGCCTCCCACCCCACCTTGTTATGTGTTTTGTAATATTCCAAATTCTTTACTCCTTCTGGAAAGTCATATGATCTAGAGTCCGATTCTCCCATTTTACTGATGAGAAAACTGAGTGACTTGTCCAAGGTCACTCAGGTGGTAAGGAAATAGAAGTGATCAAATCCAGGTTCTCTTGATTCCACATCCAGGGTCCTCCACCCCCAAAGGCCATCCAAGAAACTGTCTATGATTCTAAGGATCCCTCTAACTCCAAGGCTCCTTCCAATTTAAACATTATGTTCTATGTTTTAGGGTCCCTCTGAGAACTAACATTGTTTTATAATTCATTTGTTTGTGGACCTTTTGAACTCTGACATTGTATGGTTCAGGCACAAAGGATGGGTCAGATGGTCCCAGTGTGGTAAAGTCTCTTTAAACTTTGACATTTGATGACTCTATCCCTGGAGCACAATAAATTGAACTTAAGGATCAACCACAACTTTGGAATCATTTCAAACCTGAGATTCTGGTTGCTGCTCTCTGGGCCAGGCCTGGTTCTGGAAAAAATAGTATCAGTAGGAGCTGAAGACCCAAAATGAGTTGAAACTGGCAAGAAAAGCTAAGGTCCACAGAAATACCAATGTCAGGAAGAAGAGGAAGACCAAAGAAGGAATAAAACAGGCTACTTCTTGGGCTGGATGGGAGGATGACAATGGACAATGGAGAGAAGGTAGGCCTCCTCAATCTGACTTCGTTTCTACTTTTTTCTGCCAAGAAGAATGGACTTTGGACTAGTAAGAATAGAATAAAAATGACTAAACCCAAGTAAAGTGGTACAGTACTAAGAGAAAACCTGTCCTCAATGTATTCAAGTTAGTGGGGCAAGATAAAACTACATGGAAGGATGCTAACGGAACTGGCAGGTGAGATGGCTGAGCCCCTCTCAGTAACCTCTGAAAGGACAGGAGAGATTCTAAAGAATTCTTCATCTCCAAATGTCTTACTTTTCAAAAAAAGGGAAAAGAGTTAAAGTCTGCAAACCATAGGCAGGAGAACTCAACTTTGATTCCTGGGAAAAAATTTAGAATACGAACTAATGCTGCAGTTATCCAATATCATAAAAAGGAAATAGTCATCACAAAGAGACAATACAACTTGACCAAACAAAATTCTTTTCCTTTTTTTCTTTTTTTAATTTATTTTAATTATTTAATATTTTTAGTTTTCAACATTGATTTCCACAAGATTTTGAGTTACAAATTTTCTCCCCATTTCTACCCTCCCCCACCCCAAGATGGCATATATTCTGATTGCCCCTTTCCCCAGTCTGCCCTCCCTTCTATCACCCCACTCCCCCCCCATCTTCTTTCCCCTTACTTTTTTGTA
>JAQQSZ010019801.1:0-10285 GCA_028646595.1 Phalanger gymnotis
CACACACACACACACACACACACACACACACACACACACACACACCACAACACATATCCCACACAGGTTCAGCATCCACTTTCTCCACCAAAGATAAACGTCCGTCGCTAACTTCTGGCGCAGCTCTCGAAAGGGGTGGAGGAGCTGAGGTTCACCCCAGATATTTGTTTTTTTTTTCTTTTTCCAAGGAGCCTCTCCACTTCCTTTTCCTCTTTCCTCCTTTCTCCGTCCCAATCTACCGAATAGAAGAGAGGGATGGGGAGGAGGACAGGGGAGGAAAGGAGAGGAAAGGAGAGGAGAGGAGAAGACAGAGGAGGTCGGGTTTTTTTGGGGGGAAGAAGAGAGAAGAGGGAAAGAGCAGAGGAGATGGGCAGACTGGCACCCTTACACGTACCGCACCGAGCAGAGTGGGAAGGCGACCGGGTCCCTCTCCGGGAAGGCTCCATGTAGAATAGAGCTACAAGGGTTGGGGCCGGGTGGTGGGCCGGAGGTCCCCCGGCGGGCGCTTTGCCTCCATGCCTCAGCAGAGGCGAGTGGGTTCCTTGGACTTGCCCAGCCTGAGAGGAATCGACTCCGAAACGCCTCCCGTGCTCGCACCCAGGGGTGGGTGCAGTTCAAGGAAGCTCGAGGCCGCCCCGATGCCAGTTGGATTCACATCGCAGGAAACTGGAGAGCTCAAGGAGCTGGGAAGGTGGAGGGAGACGAGAGGAGGCTCCAGCTAGGGCCAGAGAGATAACCGAAACCCAAAGAGACGCGCAGAAAAACAGAGACAAGCTCCAGGACCTAGACAAGCCGGGATTGAGACCCTCCGGGGCATGCACTGGGAAGCGGGACACGAAGTCCGAGGCGGTGGCGGCGCGGCGGCGGCGGCGGCGGCGGCGGGCGCGGGGAGGAGGAGCCGGAGCAGCCGCCTCTCCTGGCTTTAGCTGCCGCTCGTCTCTCTCGGCTGGAAACCAGTAGGGCTGGGGGGTGGGGGACGACACAAGGGGAGGAGGAGGGGGAGGTGGCCAGCCCGCTGGGCGGCAACTTCCGAGGCAGATCCTGTTCGGGGGAGGAGGGGAAGAGCAGGACTTGAGACTTTGGGGGAGTGGGGTGGAGGGGTGAGGAACCTTGATCTCCTTGAAGCTGCGGGGTGCAGGGACGACCTCGACACGGCCCCCCTTCTCGGAGTCCTTTACCCCTACTCTCCTTTTCCTTCTTCCTCTCTTCCAGGGACGCCCCATCGCCATCAGTCACCTAAAAAAGAGGACGACCCCCCCCCCCGCCCTCCCCATACACAACCACCCTTCATATTTAACCTCACCTCCCAGCCTCAAACCAGAGCCCGAGCCGGAGCTCACCTCCTCTCGGCGGCGCCCTTGGGCCGGGGACTTGGACTACATAGACGGGGCGGGAACCTTGAGCTTTGTGTCCCTAGCTCGCTCCACCCTGGGGGCTTGAAGAAAAGAGTCGGGGGGGGGGGCAGCTAGACAACATCCTGGGAGTGGTGGGGAGTCTTCAAAACTAGTTCCGTGGGGGCTCAGGGGACCCATTGGCCAGCGGACCTCACATGGTCCTCAGAGCTACCTGGCCTGCCTCAGGCCGGGTGGAGACAAGGTTGGTTCAGAAAGCTCTGTCGGACCCCGAATGGAGAAAGGTGGGGAGTGTGGTGATATCTAGGTGAGGAGGGGACTGAATACGGATCTACAAGCTAATCCTCCGGTACTTCAAAATCTCTCTCTCTCTCTCTCTCTCTCTCTCTCTCTCTCTCTCTCTCTCTCTCTCTCTCTCTCTCTCTCTCTCCCTCTCTCCCTCTCTCTGTCTCTCCCGTCTCTCCCTCCCCCATTTTCCCTCTCCTTCCGTGTATCTCTTTTCCCTCTCTGCACTCCTTTCTTATTTTCATCTCTCTAATTTACCCCCATTCCGTGAAATCCAAATAAGGCAGGTTGTCCTATCAGTGAATGACAGTGCCAGGTCAAGTAGTCATTCCCACTCTCCCCTTCTTCCCCCTCCTCCTCCTCTTACTCTGAGGACCAGAATCGACCCATTCTGATTTGGCCTCTGGAGGTTCGTGGCCTGCCTGAGGTGAAGCCTTCCCTCCTTCCTCGCCCACCTAAATCTTCCCTTCCAGTCCAATGCAGCCCGCATGTTATCAAGCCTGTTTTGACACTTGTCTTTCATCGAAACATCGAATCGAGGATTGCGTGAGCCCGTGCTCCACAAAAAAGGCGAACCGAGCGTTCGACTGGCACCTGCCAGGAACTGTCCAAGACGCCAACTGTCAAAGAACAGACACCTCGGTGCGACGCCAGCCTTCTTCAAGAGCAAGATCGGCTCCCGCCCTGCTGGGAGGACGTAGATGTTCTGGGGCTGTCGAGGAGCTCGCTCGCACTCCCCAGCTTAAGTCACTTCGGCTCCGGAGACCCCATTTAAACCTCTCAGCCAACGAAAAGACGGCAACGCCTCTCCCTGGAGAGACCACCGAGCTCCTTTCCTGCCTCCTACGCTTCTCTCCTGGCTTGAAGAGGCTCCAGTGGACCTCCAGAAAAACTGCTGCTGCTGCTGCTACTAGGTTTCTGCCTCTTGGATCTTCGTGGACAAAGGAAAACCCAGACCGAGAAGCGTCTGCCTAACCCGCTACCAGCACTGTTGGGGGGGGGGGGGGGCTCTACTGGAGAGAAAGTAGGTATATTCTTTTCCCTTGTTGTACTTAGCACGCTTTCCATACTCTAGGAGGAAAAAAATAGCATATGACTTTTGTTCTTTCTTGTATTGTCTTCTCTCCCAGTAGAATGGAAGCCCCTTGAGGATGGGGAGTGGTTAATTTGCATAGCAAGCATTTGCTAAAGGACTGATGATTGGTTGAAAGGTCTGTGGTAAATACAACTCAACCTGCTCATTTTACAGATGAGGAAACTGAGGACTGAGGAGAAATGTCCTGTGGAAGTTCACACAGGGAACAGGGAGTTAGTAAATAACAGATTCCCACCCAGTCTGAATTGCAAATCCACCTCACTCTGCTGTTTCTCTAACTCTTAACATGAAAAGCAACACTACTGAAGGAGCTGCCTACCCCCTACTCAAAAACCTTCAAGGGCTCACTATGACTCTCAGGATAAAGTGAAAAAGCCTTTGCCTGGCATCCAATGCCTTCCACATCTAGGCAGAACTGGCCTCTCTATGGTCAACATGTTCAATCAAAACTAATTCTTTCTCCCCTCAAACTGTCTCCTCTTAACTTCTTTATTTTCTTTGTTGAGTCCTTCAGCTTCAGTCTCCAACCCTTCATGACCCCATCTGGGGTTTTCTTGGCAAAAATGCAGGAATGGTTTGCCTCTCTCTTCTCCAGCTCATTTTACAAATGAGGAAACTGAGGCCATGAGGTGCCTTGTCCAGAGTCACATAGCTAGGAAGTGTCTGAGGCCAGGTTTGAACTTGAAATAAGTCTTCCTGATTCCCAGCCCAACGCTCTATCCACTGCACCACCTAGCTGCCCAGCAACTTTCCTATGGCTACTTAGTATTATCCTTACTACCGTCAAGGACCCCACCACGCTCTTTGTCACTGAGGCTGTGGTCATTGATTTCCTCAGTCTCACTACCAAATCTTTTCATTTCTACGTAACATCTTTCTCCTATGTGTGTGTATGTGTGTATGCCCTTTGCTCCACTACCAGAGTCACCACCCTACTGTATGCCCTCATCGCCATTCACCTAAACCATTGCAATAGGCTTCTGAGTGGTCTCTGTCTTGTCTTTCCCAAGCCCAAGCCATTCTTTACTTTAGTGATTCTTCTCAAGAGTGGGCTTGATCATGTTACACATACACTCAATAAACTCACTTGGCCCCCTATCACTTCCAGAAGCAAATGCAAAATCATTTGGTATTTAGAGCTTTGTACAACCTGGCCCTTTCCTACCTTCCTACCTTCTCAAACTTTACTCCCCTCTATACCCTGTCCATTCCAGCCACATTGGTTTAGGTGCTGTTCCTCCCACTCACCACTCTTTGTCCTGGTTCTTCTCCATGGCTAGAATGCTCACTGACCTCATCCCTGCCTCCTGACTTCCTTTAAGATTATGTTCAAATCCTACTTTCCACAGGAGGCCTTTCCCAGCTCTCCTCTCTCACCCTCCCCACCCCATCCTTCCCTCTGAAGTTCCCTTCCATTTGTGTACATAGATAATTGCACATTTTCTCCTTGAGGGTGCTGTTGTTGTTCAATCATGTCTGGCTATTCATGACCCCACTTGGGGTTTTCTTGTCAAAAACACTAAAGTGGTTTGCCATTTCCTTCTTTAGCTCATTTTACAGATGAGGAAACTGAGGTAAGCAGAGTTAAGTGACTTGCCCAGGGTCACACAGCTAGGAAGTGTCTGAGGCTAGATTTGAACTCAGGAAGATGAGCCTTCCTGACTCCAGACCTTGCACTCTATCCACTGTACCACCTAGTTGCCTTGCTTCTCCTTGCCTTTCTTGGTATTCCCAGCACTGAACATAGTTCCTGGTACATAAGTATTTCATAAATATTTGTTGACAGATGGAGTAACCAGTTGACTTTGGCTTCAGTGGACCTGGGCTTAAATTCCAGCTCTTGCACTTCTAACTTCATGGCTTTGCCACTTCACCTCTCCAGGCCTCAGTTTCTTCATTTGTCAAGCTTGGACTGGATTACTCTGAGCTCTGCTCCAGCTCTGTATCTATGAAAGAGGCCCACAGCTTTAATGGGTACTCAGTAAATGTTAGTGGAATTTGGCTGAATTGGCTGAGTCTGCTCCCTAAACTTCAAAAGGGAGGCTCACTCCAAACCTTGTGATTCACTCCTGACACCAAAGTCCCCAAAAACTGTGAATGCCAAAGGATAGTTACCTTGGCAGAGTCAAGCAATGCTGTGTGTGTGTATCTGCCTCTCTCTGTGTCTCTGTCTGTATCTGTCTGTCTGTCTCTCTCTCTCTCTCTCTCTCTCTCTCTCTCTCTCTCTCTCTCTCTCTCTCTCTCTTTCTCTCTCTCCCCTTCCCTTCCTCTCTCTCTCCCTCTCTCTCTCAGAAATGCTAGGTTCTCTGCTTCCCCTCACTTCAAAAACATGCTCATTCCAGGCTCTTTTCACCTTTGAGAACACAGATTTGTAAAACCTGATTCGAAAATAGAAAAGATCAAGTATCTTTCAATTTCAGCTTGCATAGAACTGACGATGTTGGAAAGGAAGCCACACAGGAGCCCACTAATGGGAATGAATCAGCATCTTGGGTTGTGGAAACAGGGAGCCCAGGCACCTTTCTCTAGGAAGACCTGACAGCCTGGAGTTGATCATTTAACTTTTATATAAGCTTTGCTACAATGCTGAGCTTGGAGCCAGGGAGTTCTAGATGCAAATCTTGTCATTGACACTCAGTCGCTGTTCAACCCTGGTTTTTCCCAGAGGATTCCAGATTACAGTTCACATCTCTAGATCATGTAAAGCTGTGGGGAGCACTATAAAGACGTCTCACTTGATCTTCCTAATTAGTAGGTGTTTGTATTATCCCCATTTTACAGATAAGGAAATTGGGGCTGAGAAAGGATAAGGAATTTGCCTGGGGTCACACACTATCCATTCAATTCTCCCTCTCCTAATGTCAGTTTCCTGATAGCAAAATGAGATTAATAATAGCACTTATATGGCAGGATCATTTTGAAGATCAAATGAGATAAAGCAGTTAATGTGTTTTGTAAACTTGTATGTTAGTAATTATAGCTAAGACATAGCTTTACAAATAAATATTATTGTCTTTACTAATATAACTATTTTACTTATTGTGTTATCATTTATCACAATCATCACCAATATGATGATTATTTAATATTTTGTTTATTTGTTATATTATTTATTAATTGTTTATTTTCATTATTATTACTCATCTCATTTCCCTCTCTTTCAAAGAAGTTCACGTAGAAATGATCCTGGGTCACATCCATATCCTGTTATTATTCTCATATTTCATGTTCTTTAGACTTTTCTCTAGATGAATCAAATGACTGCATTTGTGTTTGAACAAGAACAGTGGAAGGTCAGTTCCTCTTCTGCCCAAAGGATCCCCAGTAGAGTAGCCCCCACTGAGCCAGCAACAGTGTGTCTTGTGCACCTCTTCCCCTTTGCCAGTGACTTCATTCTTTATCCTTGGTCTTTAGACCTTGACAACTTTTCACTCCATGTAGCTTGGAAATTTGGAGTATTTTGTGTGGGGACATCTCTTAAAATCATTGTCCTTACATTTCTATGATCAGTGCTATAACGAAGTGATTGTGAACAACAATTATGCCTGTAATAATGGCCCACTTTATCGGGTGAGTTCTCCAGGATCTTTTGAGGTCAGTATTTGCTGAATGGGATTTGTCTTCTGTCCATGAAAGAGAACCACTGGTGCTGTAGGTGCTACATTGTTGTAGCCTGCAATGATGTTACACAGTTTTTGCCATCTCTTTGCATAATCTGCATTGGTCACTAAGTTTGGCCTCTCTAAGGATCAACCTTCTGTAATTTCTAGAAGCTTTGACCTGCTCCTGAATTGTCATCTTAAATCCCTCTTTCTCTAAACCAGGGGTGGGGAACCTGCAGCTGTGAGGCCACATGTGGCCTTCTAGGGCCTTGGGTTCCGACTTTTGACTGAGTCAAAGTTTTACAGAACAAATCCTTTTATCGGGGCGATTTATTCTGTTAAGTTTGGATTCAGTCAAAGGGCCACGCCTGAAGACCTAGAGGGCCACATGTGGCCTAGAAGCCAGAAGTTCCCCACCCCTGCACAAATCTGTATGTCTCTGGCATTTGTTCAATGCTTCCTTGCCAACATAGTGTTAGTTGAATCCATACAGATGTTGCCTAGAGAGGACCTTTTGGTTCTACTCTTGGATTTTTGCCCTTTTTTTCATGCAGGTAAGCAAATATTTGTTAAATTCAACAAGTCCAAATGTAGGTAATTACTGTCAGTCTTCATTGCTGTGAGTGAACTGATATCTTTTTCTTCCAAAAACAATTCTGTAGGTTTCTAGTCTGTTTCTCACATGCTTGAAAGATGTTTCTAGCTTTTCCTATGGTTTGTAACATTACTGTTGTGTTTACCTCATAATTATTCTTTCAAGAACCTTCAGCCCAGGGTCTTTTCAGTCCAGCCCATCTAATTTTAAATAGTAACTGACGCACTGAGGAGTGAGAAGGCTGAGGGGTGGGGGATGATCCACTCATGATCATCCCTGTGATTTACTTGAGCATTTTCAGATAAGAGGAGTCTAAAGGTTCAATTCAATTTTTTATCATTTTTAAGAGTTGATATCATCCAAGAAAGATAGTGTGACATAGTTGATAGAAGTCTTGCCTTGGAGTCAGGAAGACCTGAGTGCCAATTCTGTCTCTGTCTAACAGATATTAGCTTTATGGATCTAGGATTGTCCTTGTGTGCTAATCACAGAGTCAAACAAAGGTTCTACTGCTTATTTAAAGGTCTATGCCTGTTAGCCAGGCACTTTACAACCTTGAAGATCCCCAGGCAACTCTCTAAGGAGCTAAGGTAGAGCAGAGTTTCTGATATTCATCAATAGAAGGAGGGAATCTCCATACCTGGACATCATCATATTAATGGATCATACATCCAGACCAAAAAAAAAGAGACTCATCCCAAATGCACTTATTGAAAGCCAATGCATCCCCACTGTCTTTCACCAGAGATGCCACTGAGGTAACTAACAATGGAGATTCACTCTCAGGGCCAACCTTTGCTCACCACTGTGATTCTGAGCAAGCCTTTATAAACCAATAGAAATTCCTTTCCCAAAATCTTGTCTGACATTTTTAAAGAAATTCACAAAATTGTCAGTCATCACTATCCTCCTCAACAGGAAAAAATGAGAAAACCAAGGAAGTCTGCTCCAGGGAATCTTGTACACAGACCTAAACCAACCTGGGAAAGTAAGCTTCATGCTGGCAAAGTGATGCAAGTTTCCTTGTAGGTCCACAATCTTCTCCCACCTCACCCCTCAAAAAAGATTCATCTGAACATCCCAGATGCTCCTGGTGAATGGGTTGGGATTTGTGGTGGGATGAGGTAGGGCATGGAGAGAAGTGTGTTGGGAGCAAAGGTGGAGGTAATCTGAATCTCCATTCTACACTTCTTTCTCCAGTCTGCATCAAAAACAAAAACAAGATTTGCTTTTGTTCTAATGAAACTCTGCTCTGAAATAAATTAGTCAGCTAGAAACTCATCAGGATTAACCTTAGAGAACAGAAAATCCAAGACTTCATATCTCAACCCAAATAGACCATGGTTCTGTTTGGACTGAAGAGCAAACCATCTTGCCTTATTTATCTAAGTGCGACCAAGTGTCCCTGTGTCACATGACCTTAGGCTAGCTCCTTACCCTCTTGGTGTCTCACTCATTTGGGATATTGTAGAGATGTGGGGATTGGACTAGATTACCTGTAACATTCCTTATTAACATTCTAGATTTTATTTTTCTGAATTTCTGTAAAGTTATTATGGGAAAGTATCTATTCTTATGCTTGGGAATAAAAACAACCAACCTCCCAAATATAAAAAGGTTAGTGATGAGTTTGCAGAAGATATGTGGGTTTGACTGGCCTGCAAGCTCAATAAGAAGTAGTCATGTGATGTGGAAGCCTAAAAGGCTTTGGACTTTGCTGGACTAAACTACATGAGAGACTGCTTCCAGGAAAGAGAAGGTGGCGGACCTTGAGAAGTCTGTTCCTATTAAGTCCTTTTCTGGAACTTTGTTCTCAGTCTACGCACCACATTTTGGGAAAGGCTTTGATATGCTGGAGAGGATCCAGAGGGAAACATTTAGGATGGTGAAAAAGCCACAAGTCCAACCATGTGAACTTCAGATTAGAATTCCTTCCTAAAGAAGACTCAACCAGGGGAACCATGACTACTCTCTTCAAGTGTTTGAAAGGCTGTCATGTAAAAGAGGACAGAAGCAGAACCAAGGCATGGAAGATGCAGAGGAGCAAATGCAGATTTGCGTCAGGAAAGCCTTCCTAACACTGAGAGCTATCCCAGATCAGGGTGTAGACTAGCCCTCAAGTAGTGGGTTCTCTTTCACTGAAAGTCTTCAAGCATGCATTTACACTGGAAAACCATTTGTTAGAGATGTTGTACTGGGGATTACCTCCAGGAATGGGTTGAATTGACATCCATTCTAATGCTGAGATTCTTTGAACTCTTGAAGAAAAAAAAAGTAAATTTCTTAGTTAAATGATGACTTATGACTCAATAAACAGGCATCTTTAGTTTTTTTTTTAGTTTACAACACTTGGTTCTACATAATTTTGAGTTCCAGATTTTCTTCTCTCCCTCCCTCCTCCCTCCCCAAGACGCCATGGAGTCCATTATATCTTCTACGTATATCTTCGTATTGAATTTATTTACACACTACTCAAGTTGTGAAGAAGAATTATGACCAATGGAATGAATCATGACAAAGAAGAAACAGAACCAAAAAAACCCCAAAAAACAAAAACAAAAGAGAGAGAAAAGGGAAAAAATGGCGATCATAAAGTGTGCCTCAATCTGCATTTACACTTGATAGTTCTTTCTCTGGATATAGACAGCATTCTCCATCGTGAATCCTTTGGAGTTGTCTTTGCACTTTGTGTTGCTGAGAAGAGCAAAGTCTATCAGAGATAGTCCTCACAGAGTCCATATATTTGTGGTTGTGTATAATGTTCTCCTTGCTCTGCTCCACTCACTCAGCATTACATTGTGTAGGTTTTTCCAGGTTGTTATGAAGTCCCTATCATCCCCATTTCTTACAGAACAATAGTATTCCATCACCTTCATATACCACAACTTGTTCAGCTATTCCCCAATTGATGGGCATCCCCTTGATTTCCAATTCTTAGCTACTACAAAAGAGCCACTGTAAATATTTTTGTACATATGGGTCCTTTTCCCACCTGTGTGATCTCTTTGGGATACAACCCTAGAAGTGGTATTGCTGAGTCAAAGGGTATGCGCATTTTTATAGCCCTTTCGGCATAGTTCCAAATTGCTCTCCAGAATGGCTGGATCAGTTCACAACTCCACAAGCAATGTAACAATGTTCCAATTTTCCCACATCCTCTCCAGCATTTATCATTTTCCTGTTTTGTCATGTTAGCCAAACTGACAGGAGAGATGTGGTACCTAAGAGTTGTTTTGATTTGCATTTCTCTAATCAGTAGTGATTTAGAGCATTTTTTCATATGCCTATAGATATCTTTAATTTCTTCCTCTGAAAACTGCCTGTTCATATCCTTTGACCATTTCTCAATTGGGGA
>JAQQSZ010019802.1:0-10285 GCA_028646595.1 Phalanger gymnotis
AGGGAAGAGGGGAGAGAATTTGGGACTCAAAGTTTTAAAAAATAGATGTTCAAAAACAATTTTTTTTCATGCGACTAGAAAATAAGATAACAGGCAATGGGGCGTAGAAATTTATCTTGCCCTCCAAGAAAGGAAGGGAAAAGGGGATGGGAGGGTAGTGGGGTGACAGAAGGGAGGGGGAACAGACTGGGGAACAGGGCAACCAGAATATACACCATATTGGAGTGGGGGTAGGGTAGAAATGGGGAGAAAGTTTGTAATTCAAACTCCTGTGAAAATCAATGCTGAAAACTAAACATATTAAATAAAAAAAATTTTTTTAAAGAGAAAAAAAAACAAAAAAATCGCCATGGTGATTCTGAATTGGAACCCATGGGTTTTAGTCAAAAGTCCAAAGAATGACTATAATAAAGTAATGGAGGGAGGATGATGGTGATTCAAATCAAGGAATATTTATGAAATACCTGCTGTGGTAGGCCAGAGACAAGATGGTGGAGCAAAAGCAGGGACTCACTTGAAATTTCCCCCAAACCTCTCCAAATCCCTTTCAAATGACTCTAAACAAATTCTAGAGCAACAGAACCAAAAAAATGTCAGAGTGAAACAAATTTCCAGCCCAAGACAACCTGGAAGGTCAATAGGAAAGGTCTGTTGAACTGGTCTAGGAGAGAAGCACAGTCCTACACAGAACATCCCAGCATAGACCAGACCCAGCAAACCCAGAGAAGGCCTCAGGGGACTGAATCACTAGCAGCTGTGGTGGTTTCCAGACTTCTTAACCCACAAATGCCAAAGACAACTTACAAGGTCAGTAGGTAAGGTCTGTCAGACCTGGATGAGAGAGGAGCCTGGTCCAGCCCTGGCTCTGGGGCAGTGAAGGTGGCAGCAGCAGTAGCTGCTTCTAGAGGTCTCGGCCCACAGACTATGGAGAGATTCAGTGGCTGATCAGAGGGGGATTGCAGGGATATCTTTGCTGGCACTGAGGCAGAATTCTCTTGCTTTGCCTGTGCTTGAATCTGGGTCACAGTACTGGGTGGCATTCCTGAGGTGAGGAGGAATGCTAGTATGCAGAGCTTGTGGTGGCAGTGAAAAGGGAATCCTGCTAACAGTTCCAAAGCAGAAAAGAGTGCTCATGGTCACTCACAGACAAGAGCACAGACAAGAAGAGGAGTAAACACCTCTCCTTTGATCATACCGCCTTGGAAGAACTGAAAATTTGCTGATCCCTAGAAGTATCTCTGAAGACAACTACACAAAACCCTTGAAGTTTGGAACAGTACACCCTCCTTGCTGGAAGCAGAGCCCTACCTTAACAAAGAGTTTAAAAAAAAAGGTCAAGTAATTGGCTGGGAAAATGAGCAGGCAGTGGAAAAATCCCAGATAGTAAAATCTTACCTTGGTGACAAAGATCAAAAAATACAACTAGAAGACAACAAAGTCAAAGCTCCTACATCCAAAGTCTCCAAGAAAAAAATATGAATTAGTCTCAGGCCATGGAAGAGATCAAAAAGGATTTGGAAAATGAAGTAAGAGAAGTAGAGTAAAAATGGGAAGAGAAATGAGAGTGATGCAAGAAAATCATAAAAATGAGTCAACAGCTTGCTAAAGGAGATCCAAAAAGATAGTGAAGAAAATAACATCTTAAAAAATAGACTAAACCAAATGGCAAAAGAGGTCCAAAAAAAAATAAGAAGAAGAGTGTCTAATAAAACAGAATTGGCTTAATAGAAAAGGAGATCCAAAAGTTCACTGAAGAAAATAATACCTTAAAAATTAGAAGCAAATGGAAACTAATGACCATGCAAAATCAAGAAATTATAAAACAAAACAAAAAGAATGAAAAAATAAAAGACAATATGAATTATCTCATTGGAAAAACAACTGACCTGGAAAATAGATCCAGGGGAGATAATTTAAAAATTATTAGGCTACCTGAAAACCATGACAAAAAAAGAGCCTAGACATCATCTTTCAAGAAATTATCAAGGAAAACTGCCCTGATATTCTAGAACCAGAGGGTAAAACAGAAATTGAAAGAATTCACTGCTTCTTGAAAAAGATAAAAAAAAAAAAAAGAAAACTCTTAGGAGTATTGTTGCCAAATTCCAGAATTTCAAGGTCAAGGAGAAAATATTGCAAGCAGCCAGAAAGAAGCAATTCAGATATTCTGGAAACACAATCAGGATAACACAAGATTTAGCAGTTTCCACATTAAGAGATTGGAGAGCTAGGAATATGATATTCCAGAGGTTCAAGGAGCTAGGATTAAAACCAAGAATCACCTATCAGCAAAATTGAGTTTGTCCTTCAAGGGCAAAAATCAACATTGAATGAAATAGAGGACTTTTAAGCATTCTTGATGAGAAGACCACAGCTAAATAGAAAATTCGACTTCAAATACAAGACTCAAGAGAAGCATGAAATGGTAAACAAGAAAGAGAAATCATAACAGACTTAATAAAATTTAACTATTTACATTCCTACATGGAAGGATACTTGTAACTCATGAGGCTTTCCTCAGTATTAGGGTAGTTGGAGGGAATACGTATATGCATGTGTACGTATATGTACATATATATGCATATATAAATGTATATATGCACATATATGTGTGTATATATTTATGTATATATATACATATATATACACATATATATGTGTGTGTATATATATATATATATATATATGAGAGAGCACAGGGGAAGCTGAATTTGAAAGGATGATATCTAAAAAATAAAATTAAGGGGTGAGAGAGCAGAATGTGCTGGGAGAAGGAGAAGGGGAGAGATAGAATGGGGTAAATTATCTCACTTAAAAAGAGGCAATAAAAAGCTTTTACAATGGAGGGAAAGGGGGGTGGGGAGTACCGAGGGAATGAGTGAACCTTATTCTCATTTCATTTAGCTTGAGGAGGGAATAACATACACACTCATTGGGTATGGAAATCTATCTTAACGTACAGGAAAGTAGAGTGGAAGGGGATAAGAGAGGGAGTTGATAGAAGGGAGGGCAGACCGGGCAGGGTGTTATCAGAAGCAAACACTTTTGAGGAGGGACAGGGGCAAAGGACAGAACAGAATAAATGGGGGGGCAGGATAGGACAGAGGGAAATATAGTCTTTCACAACCTGACTACTATGGAAGTGTTTTGCATGATTACAAGTGTAAAACCTACATCAAATTGCTTGCCTTCTAAATGAAGGTGGGTGGGGAGGGAAGAAGGGAGAGAATTTAGAACTTAAAGTTTTTTAAATGAATGCTAAAATTGTTCTTAAACACAACTGGGAAATAAGATGTACAGGCAATGGGGTATAGAAATCTATCTTGCCCTACAGGAAAATAGAAGGGGAAGGACATAAGTGAGGGTGGGTGGTGATAGAAGGGAGGGCAATGTAATATTAATTAAAGTGGGATTTTTTTACTGATTTCTCTTTTGGAGCCCTTATTTAATCAAGTTCCCTTGGTGAGTCCAGAGTTTATTTCTTTGATTAAATTAGGAGTCTTTGATGACCTCCTTGCCTCAATGGAAAGCCTGGTTTGCATGGGTTGAGTGACATGTTTGTGATGCCAGAGGCTTTTAGACCATGTGGGTTTGAGTCCTAAGTTTGTGGTGCTTTTAGGTCATGTGGATTTGAGTCAGACATTGTGATGACCTTTGACCCTGAACAAGATATATAAACCCAGAGGTTGGCATTCTCCCCTGAGGCTCTCATTTAGGGGAAGAGTGGTGGGTGACTCTGGGCAAGGTATTGTAGCTGCCCCTCAGCTTTGTTAAACTAGATGCTGGTTTGTATTTGGTCTGTTTATAATGTATGTTTGTAATATGTTTGTATTTTCTCTGAAATTCAGGTTGCTGGCTTTTCCTCCTGAACTAAGTGAATGATATTTGTATGTTTAATTAAAGTGAGATTGTTAATCCCTTAAAGTTACTTTCCTTAGTAAAGCAGATCAAAAAAACCTGTATTAGTGGCCTTCTGTGTGTTGGTTGTTGTTGGTTTTACACAGCCACAGTAGCTGCTAGCCTAATTGGTGCTACAGGCAGATTGGGGGAAAGGGTAATCAGGATGCACATGGGGAAGGTGAGAGACAGGGAGAAAATGCGAAACTCAAAATCGTTATCTAAGTGAATGTTGAAAACTAAAAATAAATTGATATATATGTGTATTATATATATTAAAGTTGTCATGTAACTTTAAAAAAAGAAAGAAATATCTGCTGTGTATAAGCTGCTAAGTTCAAGGGACAAAGAAAAATAAAACAGCCCATTTCCTCAAAGACCTTACATGGAGGAAGTTGGGGCAGCATTTCTACATTTAAAGAAATCCAAAATATATGCTATGTCTGCTAGAAGTGAGTAGATACTAGCAACCCATATATTTGTAGGTTTTTTGTCTTGGTTACTGAAATGGAGGGACCAAGAAACACAGACCAAGCCAAATTAGAATATATATTGAGCATCATTTATTAGCCGGCGACTGTCCCATAGAGGGGAGCAGCCCCGAACTCAAGAATCTAGGGCTTCTTATACGCGAGCCATGAGCAGGGCAAGCAAGCCATTACAAAAGCAGGGTATTGTGAGCGTGTCTAGGCTTGCCCATCTGGGGCCACACAAGATCTTGAGCAAGACTTGGGGATTTACGCCAAGTGTTTGTTCCAGGGTGCCGAGTTGGATCTGGGGTCACAGAGCTCCAGTAAGTGGAGCGTTATGGCACGCCCCTGTGCAAAAGGGCTGCACGCCCCTGTGCGAGGGAGCATTTCAGTTACCCTTCTTTTGTCTCACTTTTCTGAAAACCATTCCTCTAGTGGTTAAAAAGATAAGCTTAGTGAGAGCAAAATAGTAGTTGCCAAGAGCCCAGCATCCCAGGATCCCTGGTTCGGTCATTGTCTCCCTGGCACCTAGTACAGTGCCTAGTACATAGAAATAACCTAATAAATGCTTGATTTATGTGAAGTAAGAAATGGAACTGAGGCAGGAAGAGGTTACTGGACAAGTTCTGCTTGATGGAAGAACAAAAGAATTGTAAAGTGCTATCGTAACATTCTACTCTCCTTTACCCAGCCCCTACACAATGCTATTTTCACAGAACTGTATTTTATCATTATAATTGCCTACAAAGTGCTCCTTGTAAAAGAGTCCTAATTCTATTCTAAATCAAAGTATTATTTCTGAGTCATCCCCTGGAAGACAGCTCTGGCCTTTTGTAAATTGCATTCTTTGCAAAGGGTTGTTAACCTCTTAGGTTGACAAAGATTTCAATGTAATAAAACCGCTTAAAATCTAATTAAGTAGTAGTAGCTCAAATGTGTGTACCCCTTTGAGGTCTTCAGAGTGCTTTGAATCTTACAACCATCTATGAAGAAGATGTTATTAGCATTCTCATTTTATTGATGAGGAAGCTGTCTAACTAAGATAAACAAAACACCATCCATATCATGGTAACACATATGGCTGAAAACATAGATCAGGAAAGTCTCCACTACCAAAGAACCAATTTGACACATTGCCTTTGGAGCCACCCAAATGCACAATGGCTCTCTAGCCAAGCAGCCATCTTCATTTTTTCCTGAGTATTTCCCCCTTTCCCCTATTCTAATGTTGGTCATTTGCCCATCCAACTCCTTAACACAGATACATTCATTCTGTTCTGCATTCTCCGGTCGCTTGAGGACTATAATTGTAGTGAACCAATCCAGAAAGAGCTAAAAATATGGCAAGCTGCAGGATGGCTGGCTGTTCACTTGTCTCCTTGATTATTTGAATCAAAGAAATTCACTAGAGAAAAGAAGATAGGCTGGTCCCATGGCCTATCAGAGATAGCATGTGGACACTCCATGGGCTATACTTGGACTTTCTCAGGCTCAAGAGATAGTATAAAAGGCTAAGGATTCTGATTGCTGTCCTGCTGCCTCTTATGAGAAGACCTAACCAAAAATTGTACTAGATGGGTAAATTTGTATTGTCTGGTATCTGCATCACTGAAGAGGAGGAGAAGGAAAATGAGAAAAAGAAAGAGGAGGAGGAAGAGGAGAAGAAAAAGAAGAAACCTAATATTTGCCAAGAAAAGCTCAAATGGGGTAACAAAGAGTCATATATAACTGAAATGACTGAACAACAATGTGCAATGTCCTTAAATCCTTTATTGAATCAAGCCTGATACCATATCAGTAATGTGGTAGTAATTTTGTATTCTCAAGGACATGAGGTCTAGGAGGCTTAATCAACCTGGGAAAAGCTTCAATTATATTTCATGTAGGACTACGGAAGATAAACTCCTTGAAGGCAAGTATCATTTCAGCAATTGATAAATGTTTTCTGAACTGAGTTTAACTGATCTATCTAGCTAAGGTCAGAGATACTTTTCTCCAGTTTGGTTGCAGGCTGATGTGTTTTTTTGGTCCTAGTTTCTTCTAAAAACCAACTACTAAGTTATCAAAGGGTTGAGATCAACATCAGTGGAGGGAGTTCCCCTCACCAACAAAATCATCGGTCCTTAAATGATTGAAGCTAAGTAATATGCTAGAAGAGTAGTGTGAGATGCCTTAGACAAAGAAATTGCTTACCAGAGACAACAAAATTGCCTGGCATTTACATGTGCACTTATAAAAAGAAAAATTAAAAATGTATTTTTTCAAGTGTCCTTTTGTATTACATGCATCCTGGGCCTCTGCCTACCCTACCTACTCCTACTCCTATCTCTGTATTCTCAATCATTAACCATACTGCACATTAACTGTAGTAATAGTAATTGCTCTTAACCAGAGAATAACATTCAGAAATGAACTCTCAGATTGTATATGAGTCAATGAATAATCCAAACATCATCATAGTCAATTCCATCAGAAAGATTCAACCCAAATACACCCCCATGATAACACATAATAGTTTTTTTTTCTTTTATTATTATTAATTGCATTTACTTTTCTCTTTAAGGTTTCTTGGATGCCTTTTGTTTTTCCTCCACAATAATTTATTAATATATGTCCACCCCCATACCCTGGCCAATAATCCCTCCATAATAATAAAAAAAACAGATAATTGACACATAATTGACACAGAGACTATTGTGGCAACATATGCAACATTTTGCATCCATAGGGACCCATCTTCATACTAAGAGGATCACATCATTTCTAATGCACCATTACAAATACTACCTTTCAGGAAAATTATTCTGGTAAGGGACCTCAACCTCCCCCACCCTGAACTAGATAAATCTAACCACAAAATAAAGAAGAAAGAAGTTAAGGAGGTGAATAGAATTTTAGAAAATTTAGGTGTGGTAGACGTCTGGAGAAAATCGAATGGGGATAAAAAATAATATACCTTTTTTTGGTGGTACATGACACATACACAAAAATTGACAATGTACTGGGGCACAAAACCCTCACAATCGAATGCAGAAATGCAGAAATATTAAACACACCATTTTTATATCATGATGCAATAAAACTATATTTAATAAATGGCCATGGAAAGATAGAGTAAAATTAATTGGACACTAAATAATTTATTCCTAAAGAATGAGTGGGTCAAACATTAAATCATATAAATAATCAATAACTTCATCCAAGAGAAAGACAATAATTAAACAACATACCAAAACTTATGGGATGCAGCAAAAGTGGTTCTTAGGGGAAGTTTTGTATCTCTGAATGCTTACGTGAATAAAATAGAGAAAGAAGGGATAAATAAATTGGACATGCAATTGAAAAAGCAAAAAAAAGAACAAATAGAAAATCCCCAACTAAATACCAAATTAGAAACTCTGAAAACCAAAGGAAAGATTAATAAAATTGAAATAAAAAACTATTGAACTAATAAATAAACTAAGAAATGGCTTTGTGAAAAAGTCCATAAAATAGATAAACCTTTGGTTAATTTGATTAAAAAAGAAAAGAAAAATAAATGAACAGCACCAAAAATGAAAAGGGTGAATTCACCACCAATGAAGAGGAAATTAAAACAATAATTAGGAACTATTTTGCCCAAGTCTGTGCCAATAAATTTGACAATCTTAGTGAAATGGATGAATATTGACAAAAATATAAATTGCCTAGATTAACAGAAGGAGAAGGAAAATATTTAAATAACCTCATCTCAGAAAAAGAAACTGAACAAGCCATCAATGAACTCCCTAGCAAAAAATCTCCAGGGCCAGATGAATTTACAAGAGAATTCTATCAAACCTTTAAGGAACAGTTAATTCTAATACCATATAGACTATTTGGGAAAACAGGCAAACCAAATTATTTTTATGATACAAATATGGTACTGACACCTAAACTTGGAACAGTCAAAACAAAGAAAGAAAATTATAGACCAATTTCCCTAATGAACAATTTTGCAAAAATATTAAATAAAATATTAGGGAAAAGATAATAACCACTCATCATGAGAATAATGCACTATGACCAGGTAAGGTTTATACCAGGAATGCAGGGCTGGTTTAATATTGGGAAAAATATCAGCATAATTGATCATATCAACAACAAAACTAACAGAAATCATATGATTATTGCAATAGATGCAGAAAAAGTTTTGACAAAATACAACACTCATTCCTATTAAAAATACTAGAAAGCATAGGAGTAAATGGAAATTCCATTAAAATGATAAGTAACATCTACCTAAAACCATCAGCAAGCATTATATGTAATAGGGATGAGCTACAAGCATTTCCAATAAGATCAGGGGTGAAACAAGGATGTCCATTATCACCACTGTTATTCAATTCAATTCAATTCAAACATTAGCTTTAGCAATAAGAGAAGAAAAAGAAATTGAAAGAATTAGAATAGGCAAAGAAGAAACTAAGCTACGACTCTTTGCAGATGATATTATGATATATTTAGAGGATCAAGTTAAAAAACTACTTGAAATAATAAACAGCTTTAGCAAAGTTTCAGGATATAAAATGAACCCACATAAATCATCAGCATTTATATATATATATATATGTATATATATACACACACATATATGTGTGTGTGTGTGTGTGTGTGTGTGTGTATTACTATCAAAGCCCAATAGCAAGAGATTGAAAGAAAAATTCCATTTAAAGTTACTATAGACATTATAAAATGTTTTGGTGTCTACCTGCCAAAACAAACCTAGGAACTACATGAACACAATTACAAAATACTTTTCACACAATTAAATCAGCTCTAAATAATTGGGAAAAATATCAGTCACTAATGAGTAGGCCAAGCTAATAAAATAAAAATTACAATTCTACCCAAATTAAGTTATGTATTCAGTACTATACAAATCAAGCTGCCAAAAATATTTTATAGAGCTAGAAAAACTGATAATAAAATTCATCTGGAAGAACAAAAGTTCCAGAATGTCAACGGAGTTAATGAAAAGAAATGCTAGGGTATGTGGCCTAGCCATACCAAATCTTAAATTGTATTTTAAAGCAACAATCATTAAAACTACTTGGTACCATCTAAGAAATAGAGTGGTAGATCAGTGTAATATGTTAGGTACACAAGACACAGTAGTCAATGACTACAGTAACCTAATATTTGATAAACCAAAGACTCCAGCTTCTAGGATAAGAACTCATCATTTGACAAAAAGTTCTGGGAAAACTGGGAAATAGTATGGCAGAAACTGGACATAGACCAACATCTTACACCATATACCAAAATAAAGTCAAAATGGATTTACGATTTAGATATGACGGTTGATACTACAAGCAAATTGGGAGACCAAGAAATAGTTTACCTGTCATATTTGTGGAGAACAGATGAATTCATGACCAAGCAAGAGACAGAAAACATTATGAAATGCAAAATGGATAATTTTAATTACATTGAATTGAGAAGTTTTTGCAGAAACAAAGCCAATGCAACCAAGATTAGGAGAGAAGCAGAAAATTGGGAAAGAATTTTTACAGCCAGTGTGTCTGATAAAGGCCTCATTTCTTTTTTATTATTATTATTTTTAGTTTACAACATTCGGTTCTATAAAATTTTGAGTTCCAGATTTTCTTTCCTCTCTCCCCCCCTTCCTCCCCAAGATGGCATGGAATCCCATATAGCTTCCACGTATAACTTCCCATTGAATTAATTTACACAGTAGTCAAGTTATGGAGAAGAATTGTGATCAATGAAATGAATCATGCGAAAGAAGAAACAGGACCAAAAAAAAAAACCAACCCAAAAACAAAAACAAAAGAGAGAAAAAGAAAAAAAAGGGGGAGGGAGGCTAGCATGAAGTGCGCCTCAATCTGCATTCATACTTCATAGTTTTTTCTCTGGATGTAGATAGCATTCTCCAT
>JAQQSZ010019803.1:0-10285 GCA_028646595.1 Phalanger gymnotis
AGAGTCTCTATCAGCCAGGGCATATAACATGTTAGCCCACAGGTATTTGGTCTAAGACAGATGCACAAATAACCATCCTTTTATTAATAACCTGCTGGCCTTGCTTAAAAATGATTAAATTACCCAGAAACTATGTCTCTTGAAGCTTTTTTAATTGTCACAATGCTAAGTGCCTAACCCAATAGGCACTTATCCTATGTTTGATAAATTAAATTTGAATACCACTGAAGTCAGGTGACCTAGGATCCTAGCCCTGCCTTGGACACTAAATAGATGGGTAACCTTAGAACACTCTCAGCCTCAGTTTCCTAAAATGTAGCATAATGGTATGGACTTGTGTGCCCAGTAGGTTGTTTTTAAGACTCATAGGTGGTCAAGGATTTTAAAATACTCTGAAAAGCTATATGCATAACAGGAAGGGGAAGACTTGGCCTGTGCCACACTTTGACTGTGTGGCTTTCCCTCTCTGTGGCCTGTAGGTGGTTCTCTAAGCTAGTAAGGTTCTCAGCAAATGCAGAAATGCTTGACTAGATACGGTTCCTCACTTGGGGTTCCCTATGCCAATGAAATCCTGCATCAGGATTCTTTCTAAAGGGCCAAAGGATCACAGAGCTAGAAGTAACATCAGAAGCCATGGAGTTATCCTTCTTTCCCCTTCCTCCAGGTGGGATCGAGAGGGGAATAGTGTGAAGAAGACTGGATTTGGAGTCTGGCACTGTGCTTCTAATCTGGGATCTATTGTTTGCCACCCATCTGTCATTGGGAACATCACTTAGCCTTTCAGGATCTGTTTCCCCTTCTAGACAAGAAGTAGGCTGGATTAGAGTATCTCTTGGCTTCTTTCCAACTCTATTTCCAAGATCATGTAAATATGGCATGATCACAAAGGCAAGGTCAGTCCTGGGCAAAAGCACTGAGTGGGTGATTTCTTCTTTTTGTTTTCACTTTTTAGGGCCTCCGTGTTCTAAACACTTTTATATCCAGCATCTGCACAATGTCTTCTATATGCTACCATAAAAATCTGTTCTTATATCCTTTATCCAAATGGCGAAGTGACTAATAACAATTTAAGGTGAGGGTCCTACCAAGACAATATACATTGTAATAATAGAGATTAGGGCCTTAAGCAAAAGGGGAGGGGGAATCTATACCAGAAAGAATTCAGCCCCTCTGAATGCTAAGTATTTGAAATTATCAATATCCATTTCAGAAAGGAAACAAAGCCCCTCTCTTTGGAATGATGGAAGCCTATGAATACATAGTGTTGCATATGCTTCCAGATGATGGTTAATGATATGGTCACCACAAAGTAGTAACATGGTCACTCCATTAGTTTCATTTCAGGAAATTTCTTTGTTAAAAAGGAAGGCTCATTGGGAATTGGTTGGGGGAATATACCCAGAAATGAAAAATAATACATGAAATATTGTATTTTAAAAATGTTAAGGTTTCAGCTAGAGAGTTAGCAGGTTCTGAAGTAGTCACCTGGGGATCTCCTACTTGGAACACCAACCTGAGACAGAGATGAGGCTCAAACACTTTCTTTACCAGGTGGTTAGACCATAGGTAAGTCTGACTTTCTTCTATAGTAAGGCCCCTGCAAATAGCTCCTTAAAGGTAAAAAAAGATCAAGTCTGCCCAATTCCCCAGCATCCCACCCACCACTGCCCACAATTTTTATATAGTGGGAAAGTGGGAAAGAAGGCACCCATCCTCGAGGGAAAATAAACACATTCCCCAAAGGATCTGCAGCTTGGCTTCATTCACTGTGTGCTGGCCATGGGGGTTAAATAATCTGAGCTCAGAAAGTACGCATCCACCTGTGAGTAGCCTCTGCTTCTGCCTCTGCCTCTGCTTCTGTCTCTGCCTCTGCCTCTGCCTCTGCCAAAGGAGGCAACAGGAAGAACCATTTGCATATTTCCCCAGTAAATGTGCTGATTCGGTGGTGACAGTTTTGTTAGTGTGATCTATGTGCTTATGTCTCTGATTCCATCAGGCCGGGGGAAATGTGAGCAAATTGCATTTTCCCCTCTCGTGCTAATTACAGCCATGCTGATGCACATCATTTAGCCCAACTTCAATCGGATGGAGTCGGACATAGGCTCCTCCCCTCTTCTTCCCTCCCCTCTCCTCTGTTCCCCCCTCCACCGCTATAAAATGCTCCAGAATCCATTTCGTACACACTGTAGAACAGTACAGCGAAGCACATTCCACAATACCTCATTGGGAACAGGCTTCCACAGAGGACTGGATCTCGAATCAAGGGATGTGGGTTTGAATCCGGCTTGTCTAATTTGTAGCTTTGGGTCTCCAGGCAAATTGCAAGCTGTCTCTGGGCAAGTCAGCTTCATCATCTGTACAATGATAGCTGGGGACTAATTGTTTTCTCAAGGGCCTTGTTAGTTACATTCCCTTCTGGCTCTAAAGCCTATGCTCCTGTGAGTGCAGCCAACATTAACTAACTCAGTTATTAATTAATTAACATTAAGTGACCTATCCAAGGTTACCTAGATAATCGGTGGCAGACCCAGATCATTCCCTGGAACATAGTAAGTGCTTAATATATATTTGTTGACTGATCAGCTGACCCATGCCTCCTCCCCACCTGTAACTTGGATTCTGCCTCTGGGTTTCTGATCTCTGATAAGTGAGCTTTTGCCTTTCCTCGATGAAGCCTCGGATTTCATGTCACATCACGGTCTGCTCCGGACCACGTGATCGTCTCCAGACCACAATTTCCCTTTCAAGCTTTCATTTATCAATGTTCCTCCTCCAATAAAATGGAAGCTCTTTAAAAGACAGGATTCATTTGCATGTTTCTATTTGACTTGACGTCTAGATCTTAGCTATGCCAGGCAAACATTAGGTACTTAATAAATACCTGATGAGTGATTGACTAGCAGCAAGAATAACTAGTTGAAATCTGAAGCTAGAAGTCTGACTTCTCCTCATGAGCTTCTCCTGGGCCTGCCTGACCTTCTCTGTGCTTGACTCTTCATTTCTTATTATTGCCCAGAGCAAATTAGATGCTCACTGAGCAGATTAAAAAATTACTTATTTGTGTCTCTGACCAGAAGATAAGAGAGTTAGACTCATTCATTTCCTGTCTCAACAAACATGCATCATGTGCCTAATACGTGCTGGAAGAAACTTAGACCCTGGCCTCAAGGAACTCCCAATGTGGGAGAAGGCTGGGACATTCACAGATACTGTGACCCACTAAAAGCAAGAAGGACTGAATCTTGGATTTTGTTAGTCTAGGGAACTCCCATATAAGAAAAATTCCTCTAGCAAATCATCTCTGTAACTTACAATCTTAGATATTTGCCTAGAACACCACAGCTAGTATCACTGCCGGAGGCCACACATTCAGTATTTGTTAGTGGCAAGACTTGAACTCATAACTTCTCAGCTTTAGAGTTGGTTTTCTTTCCATTATGTCATAATCTTTCTCATGAAATATAAGTATTGATCTAAGTTCATAAGCACAAGATAAATGCTAAGCATTTATGGAGGACAGAGCAGAGCAGTTAACTCCTTGGATGTGGCATCCAAAAGACCTGATTTCAGATCTTACATTTATTGATTAGCAGCCACGAGCCTGTAAGAGATCATTTACCCTCCCTTGATATTTATTTTGGGACAGCTAGGTGGTGCAGTGGATAAAGCCAGACCTGGAATCAGGAAGACTTTCTTTCAAATCTGGCCTCAAATACTTCCTAGCTGTGTGACCCTGGACAATCCATTTAGCCCTGGTTGCCTCAGTTTCCTCACCAATAAAATGAGCTGGAGAAGAAAATGGCAAGTCACTCCAGCATGTTTGTCAAAATATGTCCAAATGGAGTCATGAAGAGTCAGATACAACCGAAAAAAATGATGGAACAACAAATATTTATCTGCAAAATGGGGAAAATGATTTTTCTATTACCTTTCTTGTGGGTCTGTTATAAAGTGCTTTGTATGCTGTTATTCCTAAAGAAGTGAGAGCAGTTGTGATCCCTGAGGACTGTGTGGGGAGTAGAATATGGATCCAGGAAAGCTCCATGAATGGGTATGATCCCTAGAGGACTGGGGCACTAGTAAGTGTGCTGTGTGGCACAGTAGAAAGAATACTATTCTTAGAGTCAGGAACACCTAAGTTCAAGTCTCATCTCTGATGCTTGTTAACTGTGAGACTTTGAGGAAGTCACTAAAATTCTGTGAGCCACAGTTTCCTCATCTGTGAAGAGGGGATAACCAATCCCATGGTACCTGACTCAGGGGGTTCTTGTGAGAGAGACGCAAATGAGATAATCTAGGTAAAGCACTGTGAAAACTTTAGAGCCCTATAATATGTCAGTTATTTTCACCATTATTGTGGTGATTAAAATAATATTTTTGTTGTTGTTGAGTTGTTTCAGTCATATCTAACTCGTCATGACCCCATTTGGAGTTTCCTTAGTAAAAATATTGAAGTGGTTTGCCATTTGCTTCTCTAGCCCATATTATAGGTGAGGAAACTGAAGCAAGCAGGGTTACATGACTTGCACAGGGTCACACACGCTAGGAAGTGTCTGAGTCCAGATTTGAATTCAGCAAGATGAGTTTTCTGACTTCAGGCCAGTTCTCTGTCCAGTACACCACCTGGCTGCCCCTAAAATAATAATAGCTGACATTATATAGAACAGAGAGGTTTGCAAAGATACACACACACACACATATGTGCATATATATGTAGGTATACATATATACACATGTAGATACATACATGTTTGTACAATTTTGATGTAACAACCCAGTGAAGTAGGGGATATAATTAATTGCCCCTTCTTGAGAGAAGAGGATGCTGAGGCTTAGAGACTTTATTAATTTCCCACAGTCTCACAGCTAAGGAGTGTCAGAGTTCAGGCTCAAGCCTATGTCTTCCCGACTCTAAGACCAGTACTCTATCTGCTATACCATATTGTTTCTTTTATAATACTTACACCTCTAGAATTTTCCTTAAAGGATTTATGTGAGTCTCAAATGAGAGAGCCAAAAAAAAAATATTGCCATACTTTGAAAAGCAGTGTACATATCAGTTAACATCATCATTAACATTGGCAGTAGAGGCATTATAGGCATGGGGAATGGCATGAACAAAGACAGAGGGTGCCCTGGTGCAGATTCAGCCACCAACTATCTGGGCAATCTTAGATCACTTAATCAATAGGACTTAAATAAATACTGTCACTTAAATAAGTAGGCTAAAATAAAACTAGTTAGCTAATTAATTGAGTCGTGAGTCAGCTACTCTTTACTGAATTCAGAGGACCATAGCTTTTAGAGATGGAAGAGAACTTAAAAATAATCTTTTCATTATAAGGAGAAAGGTGAAGCCCAAAGAGGTTGTTGACCAAGGTAATGCAGTGAGTAGTAGCAAGATCCTTTAAGCCTAAGCCTCAGGTTCTTTTCATCACACCCCTGAAGGTGTTGTCTGCATACAGCCTCAAGCCATGCCATAACTCTCCTACAGAGACATCCACACCCGTGTCTGAGATGGGCTCCTCCAGATGCCCAAAGTTTAATCCGATTCTCTGTTATATAAGCAGATGATTGGGTAACAGCATCACCAAGCAGGATGGCCCAAATTTCACCAACATGGAGTATGGAGAGCCAGTCAGGATTAATCCCTAAGGGAGAATTGGCAAGAGGAGCTCAAAAAAAAATCATTGAAGTTGGCATTAACCCCTGCCTCTGATACAGAGTTATTCTCTGCACACCAGGGCTGCCAACATTTCTCAGCCTATTGCCTTAAGCTCTGGAAATAACTGTTATTAAATGTGAAAAGAAAAGAAAAAAAACAACAAAGACCACAACAGTAAAGACACCAGGCTGGGAGCCATCTAGCCAAGGGGGACCTACCAGAATCAAGCCTCATTAAGTCAGCCCCTTTCCAGCTAGACAGTAAGTCAATTACAGTAATCAGTCAATGCAGTAATCCACCCAAGAAAGCTTTAACAAGCCCAGGTCCTAGCAGCACACTGTTGGGCTGATAATGACCACGTTGTTTTAGATTGAGAAGAGCTGGGAACAGAGTTTTGTACCCTCCATGAGAGCATTAGAGAATGACCATTGGATAGCGTATCCAAGAGAAAAACATCTCTGCTCATTTCATTATCCTGACAGCACTGACTATTTTCTGTGAAACAGAAAATCATTTTAGTTAGAAGCCTAGCATCCTTCCTCAGTTAAACCAATTACCTCTTCAAAAGACAGACTGAACTATCCCCAGACCCACTTCACTTCAACTCTGACCATTTATGGTTAACTTAGAACAGAATCTTCAGCCTCAGGAGCTCGTGAGCATGGGTTTGGTGCAGTAGAGAGTATTGGGCACAGAGTCGGAAAGGCAAAGATGCTGCCCTGCCTTCTGAGGGTTCAGAATCTAAGAGAGCTCCCCACGAATGAGCTGATTAAAGTGTGAGAGCTCACACACTCACTGAATTTACAAAGAGATGAGAATGCTCATTTCTCTCACCAGTTTGTGTTAGCTCCTCACTGACCACATTCAGTAATTTTTAAGACACTAAAATGAACGTGACAACCATGCCTTGCACTTCCGTCCAAAGGCCTTGGCACACATAAGAGTTCTGCCCTTCTATTTCCCAGAATACAACTTAAACATATATATATATATATGCATGCATGTATGTATGTATGTGTGTGTGTATGTGTATGTGCATATATATCTTTTCTCCTTAGGTATTGAGAAAAACATTCTTACTTGGTTCAGCCATAGTATATAGCAGCATAGATTTAGAGTGGTAAGCACCCATAGAGGCCATTGAGTACAAATCCTCCATCATCTTACAAATCAGTAAAATGGGTCCCAGAATGAGAGCACAGGATTGTAGATTTAGAGCTGGAATGAACCATAGAGGCCATGAACTCTAACTCGCTCATTTTAGAGGTGAGGACACTGAGGTCCAGGGAGGTTAAATGACTGGTGTCTAAGGAAGGATTTGAAATTAGGTCTTCCTAAATCTTAAGTCCAGCACCCCACAACCCACTGTACTATACCACCCACTCTTCTGTGATCTTATGAAGAAAAGACTACAAAGCATATGATTGCTGTCTGCATGTACTTGAAGAGTTGTCCTGGGTACTTGGAACTGATGTCATTTATTTATTCATTCGTTTGTTTATTTATTTATGACTATAGAAGGCAGAAATAGGAGCAGTGGGAATGGGTAGATGTTTTAAAGAGACAGTTTGAGGCTTGATTTAAGGGGAAAATAAAAACAAAACTTCCTCACAATTAGATCAGTCATGAAGTGGAATAAGCTACACATGGAGGTGGTGGGATCCTCCTCACAAGAGGTTTTGAACCAGAGACCAGAAGACTCCTGGTCAGGTAGAGGGGTCTCCGGTCCAAGGGCTAGTTGATTTGGACGTTTCTGAGGTCCCTTTCTCCCATGATATTGATTGTTACCCATTTGAAAGCCCCTATTCCTTCAGGAATTCAGTGACTAATTCACTCTTCTCCTTCTCCTCTACTCCCTTGGTAAAGTGAACTCCTATTTACAACCCTGCTATAGATTGGTCATTCACAACCATATGTACTCATTACTCTTGGCTACCTAAAATGAAAAGGAAGGAATGTGAGATCATAAAAAATCATGCAGCCAAAATCAGCTCCAACTGGGTCCTTGCTTTTCCGTTGTGGAGAGAAGATCGAGAGTGATAGCGAGAGAAGGAAGAGGAGGAAGAGGAGGAGGAGGAGGAGGAGAGATGAAGAAAAAGAAATCTGCTATTCAAATGTTTTTGAAGTCAGAAATTGCCCAGGTTTCTGATTCATGCAGTGGTTTACTGGTAAATATCTAACAATCAGCTCTCCAGGAAAAAAAATGTACTTACAACTCACAGTTGAATTCTCATTGTAAACTAACATTTTCTCCATCCCTCTTTTAAATGTAGACAATCCATCTATGACAACTCAAGTTCTGGTTTGTAGCCTTTGCCAATTTCTGAAGCATAAATGTTCACAATGAAAATTTAACAACCAGCTCTCACTAGCCAGGGCACATTCCCCCATATGTTGTTCTCCAATACAAAAAGGACTTTGTCAACAATCTGTGGAAAGATTTCAAGGGTTTGTGAACTTTTAAAAAGAATTTGAATTTCAATAATTCATTTCCTTTGTAATCTGTTGTATTTAAATGTGTGCCTCTAAAAGTATAATTCTGAGGAGATCCCAACAGATTGCCAAATGAATCTTGGACACGCAAGGAAGTTAAGAACCAACCTCTACATGAGAACATTAGGCTGAGCTGAATGAAATGAAATTGAATAGGGATAAATAAACAGTCTTAGACTTGCATGAAAAACTAAACTTTACAGTTATAGGAAGAGAGAAATATAATTATGCAAGAGTTATTCTGAGAATGAAAAAGATAGGCTGTCCTATAGGAGAGGTCATAGATTATTCCCTTTTTTAGATGAATGAACTGAGGCCCAAAGAGATAAAGTGACTACGACTAAAGCCCAGGCCTCTTCCTTCCTTGTTCTAGTGGAAAACCAAACCAGCTTAGCTCCCAACTCAGAGATAATCGAAATCAGTGGGTTTGCAGACGGTAAGGTCCCTCAGGCCAGGAACTGGCTCCATTTTGTCTGTGTCTCTAATCGCTGGCACATAGCAGGTGTTTTATGAATGTGTGGTGAACTGCACTGATTTCATTCATGTAGTCAATCAAGAAGTGCTTATTAAATGCCTACTGTCTGAGAAGAACTGTGCCAAATATTAGGATGGCAAATGCAAAGAAGGAAAGGATCCTTATTGTGCAGGCATTTATATTTCAGGAGGAGCTAGACCTAATGGAAATAATTTTCATCCCCAAGAAGAACTGAGATGACCAGTGCCTGGATATGGTGCTTGAATTGGCTACATGAGGGATGGAGAACCTGCAGGCTCAAGGCCACATGTGGGCCTCTAGAGCCTTGAGTGTGACCCTTTGAATCCAAACTTCATAGAACAAATCCCCTTATTAAAAGGAATTGTTCTGTGAAGCTTGGACTCAGTCAAAGTGCCACATTTGAGGACCTAGAGGGCCACATGTGGCTTCGAGGCCTCAGGTTCCCTATCCCTGGCCAATGTAATGACCAGAAACAGCTTAGTACTCATAAAACTTGGAATTATAAACTATTCGATGTCTCCCCAGAGATATTTTAACATGAACCGAAGTAAAATTCCGACAAGCTTCAAAATCGTCTTTATGGTGTCCATGCTCTTGTCCTGTTCTGCTGCTGAGGATGGGACCCCAAGATCTCCTCCGAGATCATTCTGCCAGTTCCCTATTGTGCCATGCTACAGTACGGTGTCACATTTTATTAAAATTGCAGGAACATAAAAATGTATCAATTAAAACAAAAGAGCATTCCCCTCAGATATGTGGTGGGCATCCAGCCCACCTAGAACACCTGGGTCCCCACTATCTGCAGGTCCCAGTATAAGGAGATGAGTAGTAATGTAATAGTCTCAAAGTGTGCCGAGGGCTTTACAAATAATTTATCTGACCCTAAGGCAATGCTATGAGCTAAAGACTATTAATATCTCCAGATGATGAAATTGATGCTTAGTCTGTGATCTGCTCAGGCGTTATCGTTCAACGGCCATTTAATCTAGTGCCTACTATGTGACAGGTGCTGTGCTTGCCAATGGGAACCCAAAGACAAAAACAAAACTGCCCTTGCCTTCAAAGAGGTCATATTCTAATGAGGTAAGAAAATATGGATAGATACAAGTATACACAAAACAGAAGGTCACACAACTTGTATATGGAGATGTTGGATTCAAACAGCCAGGTAGCTAGGTGACACAGTGGTTCGAGTATTGGGCCTGGAGTCTGGAAGACATGAGTTCAGATCCTCCTAGCTGTTTGATGCTAGACAATCACTGAAACCCTGTCTGCCTTAAGTTACCTTAACTGTAAAATGGAGCTAATAATAGCACCTCCCACCCAAGGTTGTTGGTAGGACCAAACATTGGCTGACACATAGTAGGTGCTTAATGAATGTTTGTTTCCTTCCTTCAAACCCAGTTCTCTCCTGACTCCAAGTACTCCTCAGTACAACATACACCAAAGCTACCTTTAATGATTCTAAGCTGACCATGAGTACAACCTCCGTGCTGGAGTTTTAGGGATGGCAAAGCCACTAGCTGTGTCCAATCATCACTCTCTCAGGAGTGAAGGGCTCTTTCCATTGGAGATGATGAAAGCTACTGTAATTGGCCATTCAGCTATGACTCAACAGAACTTTGTACTGG
>JAQQSZ010019804.1:0-10285 GCA_028646595.1 Phalanger gymnotis
TGGATGTAGGAGCTTCGACTTTGTTGTTTTCTTCTGGTTGCATATTTTGATATTCTTTGTCACCAAAGTAAGACCCTATAATCCGATTTTTGTCACTGTTTGCTCATTTTACCAAACAATTACTTGACTTTTGAGCTCCTTGTCACAGTAGGACTCTGCTTCCAGAGTGGAGAGTGCTCTGTCCCAAATTTCAGGGGTTTTGTGCAGCTGTTGTCAGAGATACTTCTAGGCACTCATAAATCTTCAGTTCTTCTAAGGTGGTATGATCAAAGGAGAGGTGTTTACTCCTCACCTGGCCTGTGCTCTGGTCTGCGAGTGACCTCAAGCACTCTTTTCTGCCTTGGAACTGTGAGGAGAATTCCCTCTCCACAGCTGCCACAAGCTTTGCTACACTAGTGCTCCTCCTCACCCCAGGACCACCAATCAGGACTGTGACCCAGATCCAAGCAGGGCAAAGCAAGATAATCCTGCCTCTGTGCCCTCAAAGAGATCCCTGCATTCCCCTTCTGATCAGCCATTTGATCCCTCCACTGTCTGTGGGTCTGGAGCTCTGGAAGCAGTCACTGCTGCTGCTGCCAATGCTGTCACCACCACCTCCAACACACTGGGCCTGGGGCTGGACTGTGCTCTTCTCTCACCCAGGTCCAACAGAGTTTTCCCACTGACCTTCTATTTTGTCTTTGGCATTTGTGGTTTGAGAAGTCTGGAAACTGCCACAGCTGTCAGTGATTCAATGCCCTGAGACCTGTCCCTTCTGTGCTGGTACAGCCCAGGCTCGACTGCTTTCCACTCCCTGCCTGGTGTAATAGACCCTCCTGTCAGCCTTCCAGGTTGTCTTGAGCTGGAGATTTGTTTTGCTTTGTCATTTTGTGGGTTCTGTAGCTCTAGAATTTGTTTAGAGTCCTTTTTCTACAGGTATTTGGAGGGGTTTGAGGGAGATCTCAAGCAAGTCCCTGCTTTTACTCCATCATCTTGGCTCCACCCCCCACCACTATAATTGTTTTAGTAGAAATTAGAAAAAGAATTGTAAAAGAGAAACAAATTTTGCTAATTAGTGAATTTTTAAAAATCAGGCATTGTATATAATGTTCCACACTCATGAATTTCCATCTCTGCAAAGAAGTGGTGAGGAGGTGTTTTCGCTTAAGTGTTCTTGGAATCAAGTTTGGTCTTTATAAATTTGAAACACTGAGTTTCAATTGTTTCATAGTTGTTGTTCTTTTGATTTATGTTCTTTTAGTCATTATGTATATTCTCTTCCTTAGTATGTTTACTTTGTAAAGATATCAGTTTGCATATCTTTCTATGATTCTTTGTTTTCATCATATTCATCATTTCCTATAGCACAGTAAATTACATTTATGTACTATAGTTTGTTTAGCTAATTTTCAATAAGTATCTAATTTTTTCCAGCTTTATTTTTTTGGGGAGTTTTGTTTTGTTTTGTTTTTTGGTATGACAAAAATTGATATGGTAAAAACTTTGGTATATAAGGACCCTTCATTGTTGTCAGTAGTCTCTTTGAGGTTTATGCCTACTAATGTAATCTCTGAGCCAGAGAATATAAACATTTTAACCATTTTACTTGTATAATTCCATATTGTTTTGAGGATAGTTGTACTAATTCACAACTCTAAGAGCAATGTACTAGTGTGCCTATTTTTTCCACAACCCCTTTAATATTGATTGTAATTTTTGCCCAATTACTGGGCATGAGGGCAAAAATCCTGGGTTGTGTGGTTTGCTTTCTTCTTATTATCCTCAGTACATGTTAATCCTTCACCCAAATGCTATAATCCAACCAAAAGGGCTTTCTTTCTTTTCTTCACACAGTATGCTCTATTTCCTTCCTCTTTGGCTTTTATTAACTCTCCCACATGGCTAGAATGCCTTTCCTTCCTAACCTCAACCTCATAGAGGCTTTTTCTTTTCTTTGAGCTTCAGCTCAAATATGATCTTCTACATTAAACCTAAGAAATTTCCCTCTCCAACTACCTTGTATTTAACTATTTTGTGTATATTTCAATTTATTAACTTTGTTATGTCTATGTATATACTTGTCCCCTTCTTTATAATACAAGCCTTTTCTGAGCAGAGATTATTATATGTTTGTATTTATTTGTACACATTTATATTTTTACCTCTCAGTTCCTAGAACTATGCCTGGCCCACAATAAGTGCTTAATAATTAATTGTTGATTGATTCTTATGGTTATTAATAGTGTATGATTTTCTTCATCTCCTTTATCCACTCATCAATAGGGAAATGGTCTTTTGTATTATTGTATCTGTTAATTATATCAGAAATATTTAATAAAAATATTTTTCCAGCTAACTCCTTCAGTCCTTAATGCTAGATGTACTCATTTTATTGTACAAAAGCTTTTAAATTCATGTAATGAAAATTTTCAAATTTATCTTTTGAAATTGCCTCTATCACTTGTTTGGTTAAAAAATTATTTCATACTCATAGCTATGAAAGAGACAAAATCTGTCTTCTAACTGTTTCATGGTATCATGTTTAATATTCAGATCACATATCCATTTAGAGTACATTATGGAATATGGCATAAGAATATGGTCTAAGTATAATTTATGCCAAATTGCTTTCCAGTTTTCCCAGTAATTCTTATCAAATAGGGAATTCTCTCCTAGATAATCCATGTTTTCAGGTTTATCAAACACTGGGTTATTGAATTCAGCTTTTTCTGATTCTTTCTTGTCCAGGTTGTTCTCTTAATCCACTTCTCTATTCTTTAAACCAGTATCAATTTTTTATGATAGTTACTATACAATACAGTTTGAAGTCTGAAGTGCTACTCCCCTGTGAATCCTACTTTTTTCATTATGTATTGATATACTAAGTTTTTTGTTCTTCCAAATAAATTTTATTATCTTTTTTCTACTTATGTAAAGTATTCTTTTGGTAGCTTGATTTGCACATAATTAAATATGTGAATTAACTTTGATATTATTTTCATTTATGTTTTTTGGCCTATTCCAATCACCTGAATATTCCTCCAGGTATATAAGTTGTTCCTTAGATGGTTAAGGAGCATTTTGTAATTGAATGTATGCAAGTATTAAGTGTTTTCACTTCTAAATATTTTATGAATTTTGTAGATACTTTAAATCGTCTCTGTTTCTATTATTGCCTCCTGTATTTTATTACTACCACTACTGCTGCTGCTGACCCTAAATGTGCTGCTGCTACTACTACCATCATAATATAATTAATATTTATTAGTATTATATAGAAATTCTGTCAATTTTATGGGCTTATTTAATAGCCTATAAATCCCCTAAAATTATTTATTATCTCAATGAGATTCTGGGCAAATTCCCTAGAATTTTTAAGTGAGCTTTCATGTCATTCACAAATAGAATTAGTTTAGTCTATATTCCTTTATCTTTCTGCCCTTAATTTCTCTCTCTTTACTGCTAGTGTTAGCATTTCTAAAACAATATCACATAGTTTCTTTTTTCCTATGTTTCTGGAAAAGTTGTTGGTGCATCCCCATTACATGTAATGATTGCTTTGGGTTTTAGACAGATATTTTTATTATACTATAATACCTTATACCTATACTTTGAAGATTTTAGCATAAATGAGTGTTTTACTTTTTCAAGTGTTTGTAATTCATCTACTTAAATAAACACATTATTTTAGGTGTTTTGTACATAACATGATTCATGCTATTGTTTTCCTGTTAGTGCATCTCAGACATAAATCTAGCTTGTCATAATGAATGCTTTCTTGAATAAATTGCTGCAGTCTGCTTGACCAGATTTTGTTTAAATTTATAGCCATTGATGATATTTATTATAGCTCCTTCATTTTTTTCCTTGTTTAAATATTAGAACTATATTTGTCTAACAAAAGGAGTTCTATAGGGAATTTGATTTTTTCAACATTTGAGAAAAATTTTCTTCAAAAGTTTAATAGAATTGTTTTCTAAATCCCCCTTATGCTGTGGTTTCTCTCCCCTTTGACCTTCTCCCAATTTTGGTAGTTTTATTTTAATTAGTAATGCTTACTTTTCTGACATTAGGTTATTTAAGGTCACTATTTGGTGCTCTGTTATTTTGAGTAATTTATACTTTTGAAAGTTATCCTCAATTTCTTTTGCCTTCTTGGTTTTGTTAGCATATAACTAGTCATAGGAAAGTCTGATAATTATTTTGATTTCTTGTAGTCTCATCACGATTTCACCTTCATTTTTTATTTTGTTGATTTAAAGTTCTACCCTCTTTTAAAAATTAGTCTGGCTAAATTTTTTTATCAATATTTTAGTCTTTTCAAAGAACTAGCTTTTGATATTATCAGTTGTACAGTCTTCTGGGTTTCTAATATATGTATTTCTCCTAATTTTTAAAACCTACTCTTTATTCTTGGCTTGCATATTTATTGTCTTTCTAATTTTTAAATTCACATTTAGTTCATTAGTCTTTTTTAAAAAAAATTGTTTATATATATATATATATATATACATCTTTAGATTTTATTTTTAATTTATGGAACAAAACAAGCATTTCCATAACATAATGCAATAAAAAGACAATTATACATGAAATTGCAAATTTTCTACGCACAACTTGCTATTCCTTTCAAATATATAATAAGATTATCATGTATTTTTTTCTCCCTTCCCCTCTGCACCCTAGAAATGTTTACCATTAGACACAACTAGGCATATATATGTAAAATTATCTATAAATACTTCTATTTATCAGTACTTTCTCTGGGTACAGATAGCATTTTTAATATGTCTTTTATAGTTAATTTGGGCACTTATAATACACAAAATAATTTTTTGTTCAAAGTTGTTTGTAAAACTATGTTGCTATTACTGTATACATTGTTCTCTTGGTTCTGCTCATTTCAATCTTCATTATTTCATGCAAATCTTTCAATGTTTTTTTTTCTAAAATCTTTGAGTTCATCATTTTTTTAGCACAGTAGCATTCCATCACAATCATATACCAAAATTTCTTCATATACATTTTAAGGGATTTTTCTCTTCTGCAAAACTCTTTAGCTGAAATCTGGACATTTTGGTATTTTGTATCATTATCATTATCTTTCATATAATTATAGTTTTGTGATTTGTTCTTATATCTTTTATTGAGGCATTTTACTATTGTAAAGGAATATAATTTACTTATTGTAAAGGAAGGAAGGGAGGAAGGAAAGAAAGAAGGAAGGAAAGAAGGAAGGAAAGAAAGAAGTATGGAAATAAGCAATTATTAAGTGCCTACTATGCACTCCGCTTAGTGCTGTGCAAATATTATCTCATTTGATCTCACAACAACCCTGAGAAGTAGATGCTATTATTATCTCCCATTCATAATAAGGAAATGGAGGCAGAGGTTGGATGACTTGCTTAGGGTCACTCAGCTAAATAAGTGTCCAAGACTGGATTTGAATTCATATCTTCCTAATTTCAGGCCCAGAATTCTATCCAGTGTATCTTCTTGATGCTTCTGAAATATCTTATATTGATTTTACCTTTCACATGCAAAGCTTGTGCAATGCCAGACCTTATAAGGTATATGATAAATACTTATCACATCCATACTCTTAAAATCCATAGGAAGAAAAAACATGGACAGTAATGTCCATTACAGATGAAAAAGTAAAGAATATAGAATTTAATCAATTTTCTCAAGGCTACAATAGTGGCAGAGACCTATATCTTTAGTATCCAGAATATTTGACCAATGTTCATTCAGTTTAACCATTAGCCACAAGAGGATATGTTTACAGTTATTTTAATTTTTTTAATTTTTGATCCTAATTTGCTCATCTAAGACATGATCACATGGTAGAAGTTTTTACAAGAGAGGAGGTAATTGATCAACTGCTGAAAGCCTAAATCATTTAGAGGAATTAGTTCAGACAGTGCCTAGTTCATTTAGTACATTCTTGACAACGAAGTAAATTAATTTGCTGCCTCTAATAAACCTTGTACCAATTTAGTTGAATTTGTCATCTGTTATAAAATATCAACATTTTATAATGACCCACCTTATCTCAGCATCCCAATTTTCTGAGTCATTTGCCTGCAGTGAAAAGAAAATCTCCAAAAATACTTGGAGGTCTTCAGGAAAAGAGTCTATATAAGGTATCCTGTTCAATTCTCCAATCCATGGATAAGAAAAAGGTTGCCATAAGTTCATGGTCAAGACTCAAATACAGGTCTTCTGACTACATAATAGTGGTAATCTTTCCACTCTAATGCATTACCTCTTAGGACTCAGTCCATCCAGTGCTTAAGAGACAAACTGGACATGAGTCATCAAACTATGTCTCCTGTATGTATGCATCTCTGAGAGATGTGAAAAAAGTCAGATTTGTAAAATTTAGGCTTCATGGTTTTATTGGTGATGTACGTGAATGGTTCACTGGCCTGTTATGTCCCAGGATCTATACTGATACAAAAATACAAAGACAAAAGTGAAACACTTCCTGCCCTAAAGGAGCTTATATTCTCAAGGGGAAACACACACCCACATCCACACCCACACATACCCACACACATGTGTGTGTGGGTGGGTGTGAGTGTATATTAAACATATACATGCATGCATAGATACATAAATGTACGCACTAAGTAAATATACAGTGATTTTTGACAGAAGGCTCTAGTACCTTGGTGTATTAGGAATGGCTCCCTCTAGGAGATGACATTTGAGCTGTGTTTTGAAGGGAGCTAGAACTTTTCAGAGGTGGATGCAAAGAAACATTTCAGGCACAGGAGAGTAGCCGTATATGAGATGGGACAAGGAATATGACTTGTGAGGAACATGGAGTCAGCCAATTTAGCTGGATTAAAGACTGTCCGAAGGAAAGTAATATGTCATGTCTAGAAAGATTGTAAAGGGCTTTAAAGGCCAACAAAGTTAGTACTTGACTCTAGAGGCAATAGGGACTCATTGGAGATAACTGTAAAGGGAAGTGGTATGCTCAGATCTGTGCTTTAGGAATACCATTTTGGAAGTTACATGGAGTAAGGATTGAGAAAGGGAGATAATGAAGACAAGGTGACAAAAGAGAAACCTATTGCAATGATCCATCTTCAGGATAATAAAGGACAGAACTAAAGTGAGAAACACATGAGTAGAAAGAAGGGGTTAGATATTCACTAAGCTGTGAATTCAAAATCACTGAGATTTGAAAACTGACTAGATTTGTTAGAGTAAGGAGTTGGTTATAACTCCAGAATGATAAAACTGGCAGAGCAGAAGGATGGTAGTACCCTCAAAATAAACAGGAAAATCAGGATGAGGAATATATTTGCAGGAAAAGATAGTGAGTTCTCTTTTGGACATGTTGAATTTTAGATGATTCCCAAACATCTAGTTTTGAGTGCTCATTAGGCAGTGGGGATATGAGAAAAACTCAGAAAAGAGACTAGGAGTAGATTTTACATTTGTTTGCACTCTTACTGCTTAGCATAGTGCACAGCATGTAAGTCATTTAAATGATTTGCCTATCATCTACTTCCTTTGGAGTATCTGTTGGATAGAGATGCAAATTGAACAAATAATAAGTAAAAAGATTTCTAAATGAGAACATGTAAAGAGAGAAAAGAAGCCCAAGGACAGCATCTCTGAGGTACATTCAGATTTAGACAATGGAACATAGATGATGATCCAACAATAGAAAGTGAGGGATGAACAGACAGGGGGGAGGAGGAGAACCAAAAGAGAGGACTGTCATTAAAAACCAGAAAGAAGACTGTGTTTAGGAAAGCATAGTGAACTGTATCAAATGCCACAGAGGGATCATGAAGGATTAGGACTGAGAAAAAACCCTCAGGTATGGCAACTGAAAGATCACTGGTAGCTTTGGGGAAAGAAATTTCAGTTGAGTGATGATGCAGAAGCCAGATGTAAAGAGCTGAGAAGTTAACAAGAGGAGAGAAAGTAGAGTTTGATTAGGAAAAGGAGATAGATACAGGATTATAACCTAAGGTGGTGGTAACTTCAAGCGGGGATTTTTAATGTGGAGGAGACCTGGATTTGTTTGGAGGCAGAAGGAAAGGATATGTTGAACAGGAAAATACTAAAGATTAGAAAGAGGGGTATACTTATCCATGTACATGCTGCCATATGTATAGTAGATTACAGGCCCTTGGTGGAAGGAATAATTTCATTTATGTTTTTATATGCTCAAATACTTACAGAGGATTTTGCACACAAGAGACACTTGAATGTTTATTGAATTGAAAGAGATATTTAATGCTTGTTGATTTTTAGACCTAAGCAAATGATGGGAAAATATACATGATGTAGATTAAACTTTAAAAAGTGTAACGAGTATATTTTCCCCCTGGAGAATCAGTTTTTAAACATTTATCAGAAGACCACTGACTGAACTGCTCTAGTTCAGACCAAGTACACAAACTAGCCTTTATGTACATGTTTGTAAAGCATGGAGTAGGAGTAAAGTAGGAGAAATATAATTCTTGGTTTATAACTAGAAGGTTAACAGAAGGATGATTAATTTTTTGGCCAAAGCAAGGGTTGCAATTTGAGCCACATTGATAAAATCACAGTTTCTCTAGGTATAGAAATGCACAAAAGCCAAATGTCTTCAAAGTAAAATATAGAGGATTCACAGTCTATACATATCTAGGGATGAAACACCCACCTGACAAAATCATGGATCCTTGAGGCACTAAAGGAAGTATGCCCCACCAAAAAATTCCCCAGAGTACTTAACTAGAAGTCATAAGTAGATTGTCTCCTTGCTTCATTAGTGCTGCTGACCAAAGAACCCCAAATGTGAAGGCATTTGTGTCTCTGGAGGCTTCTTTAGTGCCAGTGTCATTGAGGATGGTCATTAGCTATGTTTTTGGGTCATATCCAAGCCTCCGAAGGTAAACCTGAAAGCAATGAAGATCATGGCCAAAGCTCAAATGAATAGAAAATAATGCCATTTTAAAAACTGGGGAGGGGGGGGGTCAGCATTGTTTATGTTTTCTTAGAACTATAACATCAAGAGGTAAGGCATATCAGCTACAGCCCTAAGCAAGTTGAGGGCTTTGTTCTATTTAATTATAATCTTACAGCCTGTGGCACTGTGAGTCAGACAAGTTCTTGCTTCCATTGTTTAATTACCTGTGTTGCCCCTACCCAGCAGACTTCTATAATACTCACACGCTATGATCATTGTCTTCAGTAGCTTGGAAATGTTTCGCAGACCTAAGCAGAGGAGATTTTTTGAGATGGAAAGCTAAATAACTAAAGCCATCATTCTTCAAATTCAAATTTCATTTCCCTCCTTATTCTTGCAGCTAACCTTGACCCTACCCATGCGAAATGTGGAAAAGCAATACGAATTTTAGTGATGCTTTATCAAACTCAGGTAATTGAACTTCGGTTTCATAGTATGGAAACAGTGCTTCTTCTTAGCCATGTTTGTCTAGGAGATGGCTATGTTAGAATTTGAAATGTGCAAACTCTAGCAATCACACATTAATATAGGAAGCAAATAAATAAAATCTCACAATTTATTGAATCATCCAAGACTTTTTTTTAATCTTATATTGACCCACATGTCAACTTAGTCTTCATTCTGTATAAATTCTGCAGTTCCATACTATTTATGCAATTCATTATATATTCTTTGCTTCTTTTTATTATTTTAATTGAGTCACATACTTAAAAATTATTCTAGCACCTTCAATAACTCAATTATACCTCAAGGGCATTCATTTTTTAAATATAAGAAACATCACATTCTGGGGGCAAAAACCTGACCATGGGGTTCCAAATAAGGATTGCAGTTGCAGTTATCACACTAAGAAAATAATAATTTGTAATTCAGTAGAATTTTAAGGTTTCAAAAGCAATTTCATCACAACTTTGGCAGGTAAATATTTCAAATATAATTATTTCCATTTTACAAATGAGAAAACTGAATCTCAGAAAAGTTGATTGACTTGCCCAAGGTCACACAATAGGTAAGAGGTGGAGCTGGAATTCAAACTCGAGTCATCACTCTACCTGCTTTCTCCCTCCCCAAGCAGGGAGACATGGGTTATCAACTAAGCCTCAATTTTCTCATTTAAAAAATCATATATATGGAACAGAGGGTGGAGCCAAGATGGGGGCTGGAAAGCAGTGACTGGCGTGAGCTCCCCACCAAGTCCCTCCAAAAACCTATTAAAAAATGGCTCTGAACCAATTCTAGAGCTGCAGAACCCACAAAGTGGCAGAGGGAAGCAGGGCTCCAGCCCGGGACAGCCTGGATGGTCTCTGGGTAAGGTCTGTCCCA
>JAQQSZ010019805.1:0-10285 GCA_028646595.1 Phalanger gymnotis
CTCTGCTATTTTGTGGGTTCTGCAGTTCTAGAATTGGTTCAGAGCCATTTTTATAGGTTTTTGGAGGGACTTGGTGGGGAGCTCACACTAGTCCCTGTTTTCCAGCTGCCATCTTGTCTCCGCCCCCCAATCCAGGTCTTCTGACTACCAATCTAGCATTCTTTATACTCTGTTACCATAACACGAGCCCTAAATTAGATCATTCCCTCAAAAAGAATCTAGAGGGTTAAGATTTCCTGCCAATTAAAGATCAATTAAAAACAAAGATAAAATATCTCTAAAAACGATAATGGGAAATTTTATTAGTATAACCGTATATTCGTATGGCTATCAAAACATGTCCACAGACATTCTATTTAATTCTCATAACAATCTCTTGCACTAAATTAAACAGGTAGCATTATTCCCATGTTGTTAAAGAAGAAACTGAACCTCAAAGAGGTTGTAACTTGCCCACAACCAAAACAACTAGTCTCCTGGACACAATATACACAACTTTTCAGCAACATATTTATTGCATAAAGTAAGGCACATCTATAAGTAGAAACTATTATTGATGTCAAGTCAAATAAGCCAAAATGCATAGTTTTTTTCTCATTTCTTTCACCTACTTATTGCACAAATTCAAAACTTGAAGAGTTGGAAGGAATATCAGATGTTATCTAGTCCAGTAGCTTTTTTTTTTTTAAATAGTTGACAAAACTGAGGCCTAGGAAGTTGAAACTTTAAAGGGGTTAGAGTTCAAAGATTAATCAATCCAAGCCCATTATATTACAGATGAGGAAACTGAGGAACCAAAAGGCAGCTTTGGACAAGGTATCCTGTCCAAGGTCATGCAATGAGTCAGAATCAGAGCTGGCAGTTAATGATCAAAACCCAGGTGGCACACAATTCACTCGAACCCAGTCTTCTATCTTCAACAGCACTACTTCTTAATATAGTCAATATCTTTTTTGCCTAAATGCACATACAATAAACACAGATTTTTTTAAAAGCCACTTCTTTATTTCCACTATTATGAAGGAGACCATGGGCTTGATCTTCAAATGATGCCTCCTAATGGCTTCAAAGTGCCAGGTCACAAGATGGGCAAGGTATCTGTGAAACTCTTATTTTATCCAGAACAGACCCTACCATAGGAGGAAGATGAATTTTCTTTTTTTTCTTTTTTAGTTTTCAATATTCACTTTATAAGATTTTGAGTCCCAATTTTTTCTCCCTCCGCTCACCACCCCCCAAGATGGCAAGCAATTTGATATAGCCTATATAGAAAACTGAATTTCCTAATGAATGCGCACAATGTCTTAATTGGACCAAGTACAGAAAACTGATACAATGAACAAGATGAATCTGTATTATTTTCAAACAAGCTCTATAGTTTACTAATCACTATTTCTCAATAGATAGATTTTAAAACAGCATACATAAAATAAAGCATTTTAAAAGATTTTTCTCAGCACATTTCATATGAAGCCCAGCAGTGGATTGTGTGAGCTGCAGTAGGGCTAAAATTGAGCAACCACACTAAGTCTGGCCAGTTTGGCAAGCCCCTATGAACAAAGGGTTGTTGATCAACTTATCACAGGGCTATAGAAATCTCCATTTAATATGTATGTCAAAGTATTTTATTTATCTATAATTACAAAGTTTGCTTAATTAGTTGCATTGATATGTAATATTAAGTTTATAATAAATCATAAATTCATCACTTTATAGTGAGGGAAATATTGCCCTTTACATTGCTCTTTTATAACTGATTTTGAGGACAGATGCCTTTTTGATGTCTTTTATCTAGACTAATAAATATTTCTTTTTTAAAAAGTTTCAGAAGACCTAAAAATTTAATTTTTAATTTAATTTAGTCATTTTTCCTATGAGACCCTCAGAGAAAAAACCTAGATAACCTTTTTATCTATGCTCGTATCTAGCTATCAGTCATCAGAAATTTAAAATCTCCTGGGTTCCTGCTAGTCTTCAATAAACTGCAATGCCCTAGGACTGTAGGATGTGTGAATAATGAGAAAAAAAATTAAAATACACCACAAAATACATAAGGTTAAAGAGTCTCTGTCTGCGTGTGTGATAGAAAAACAGTTTGAAATCTTTAAATCAAATTTATTGCAATCCTTTACTATAAATGGCATTAATAAAGAACAACCTCTACTCCCAAAGAATAATGTATAACAAAAGGCTCCTTTAAGGGTGATTTTCTAAAGAGAAAGATCTCCTTATGATGTGTGCCAGATCTAGTACAGTAGCTGATGCGAAAGAAACACTGCCTCTCCCAGTTTTGAAACTAAATGTACATCTTATGACTAAGAGGATTCTTTTTAGAGGACAGACCTTCAGTCTGCTCAGCCACTGAATGGGATACATTTTCCAAGAGATACTTGAATATCTTATATACGGTTGCTATTTTATTTGGGGGAGGAGGATGGGAAGGGAAAGACTCCTCATTCCCCACAGATCAGTTCCCACAGGAAGCAAACATACAGATGAGGGGCTGTGAATCTTTGAGTTAAACGAGAAGTGTCAGGGAAAGACACTGTGGTCCCTCAATGGTTCTTGGAAATTGAAGGATGGTTTGTGTACTCTTTAGAGCATCAGGCTTTTGAACTGTTAGACAAAGAGCATTTTGATTTCTTTTTATGTCAATTTCCACACTTTCAGACAAAATCCCTAAATTCTCCTACTGTTCAGAATAGTAATCCACACTGAGGGACTTGTCCCCAAAATAAATTTAGTGTCTTAAAAATAGTTTAAGTTTTCAGATTCATAGATTTAGAGCTAGAAGTGGTCCAATTTTAGGGGCCGGACCTAAGAGTTTATCAGCGTAGGGGTACCCTTAGCGCCCAAACTCCCTCCTCTGATAGAGGTGAGAAATACATCTATAAATTACAGAGGTTAATTGACTCGCCCAGAGTCACACAGCTAGTAGAAGTCAGAGATTGGACCAGAATAGAGTCTTTGAGGCTGCAAGGATGCTTCTCAATAAGAGACTTAGGGATCATTTATCCAACAGCCTTGTTTTTACAAATGTAGAAACTGTGGCCTAGAGAAGGAAAAAAGACTCTCCCAAGGTTGCCCAGTTAGTAACAGACCTAGCATTACACTCTAGAACCTCTGACCTTGGGGTCTAGCACATGGTGGGGAACCTGCAGCAATGAGGCCACATGTGGCCTCGAGGTGCCACTTTTTGACTGAGTCGAAGTTTTACAGAACAAATCCTTTTGTTAAGGGGATTTGTTCTGTGAAGTTTGGATTCAGTCAAAGGGCTGCACTTGAGGACCTACAGGGCCACATCTGGCCTCAAGGCTGCAGGTTCCCCACCCCTGGTACAACTTTATAAAGAACTTCCACTGTTTCCATGTTTCCTGTATTTTCTCTTTGTGTTGGGGTTTTAAAAATCAGAGGATATAATTCCAAGAACAATTGTATTTGGTTCTTTCAAAGCATTAAAGCATTCGTGTCACGAGCAACTTCTTTTTTCAAAAGGCTGAGTACCAATACACAAGTTTTCATAGCTTAATGCTGCACTAAGACTTTTGGGACACTCCGCATAAATTACGGTTTGCAAATATCTCTTTTGAAAGTGGTTTCCTTGTAACAAGATTATTCACCTCCTTCTCTCTGGCTTCCACCAGGGGGCGCCAAAGATCACAGCAAAACCCAGCAGGCGGTCTCCCTAAAGTTTCTGTAATCGGAGAGTTTGTTAACAGCTTTCTTCGTAGTGTCTTGTCCAAAATGATAAGCAGCAGAACCGAGAAAGCCTCCTGAACAAATGACAGAATAAAATGTGGCCCGCCCTCCGGAGCTGAATGAGCCGTGATGTGTAACATAGAGATTAGGCTCCCACGGTGCTTTTGCAATAATCAAAAAGCAAATTAGCAAAATGAAAATGTTTTTAGAATCTATATGAACACTGGACAAGAGGTACCTGGCGTCTCTTTTTTGCCTTAAAGGTCAGCTCAACTTTAAACACTCCCTTCAATATTAAATTCCCCTGTGCCTTAAACACCATTTCTATTAATTAGAGGGGGCAGAGCTGGATTCCTAATTCTCTTCGGGATCATTTAGTCTAACTTTCAAGTCAGCAAACATTTTATTACGTGTCTATTATGGAAAAGGACTGTGTTGGGTGCCTGAGAATAAAGACAAGACCCAAATTGGAGATAGCTTCCTAAAGGAGAGGCTCAAAGTCAGGCTTCTGGGATCACAGAAAGAAACCTCAGATGTCAGCTAGTCCAGGAGTGAGGAATCTGCGGCCTCGAGGCCCTCTTGGTCCTCGGGTGTGACCTTTTGATTGAGTCCAAGTTTTACAGAACAAATCCTTTTAATAAGGATTTAATAAGGATTTTAATAAGGATGCGAAGGTTGGAGTCAAAGGGCCGCACTTGAGGACCTGGAGGGCCACCTGTGGCCTTGGGGCCACAGATTCTCCACCCCTGATCTAGTCCAATCCAATCATTTTATAGATGGGGAAATTGAGGCAAAGGAAGGAAGGTTGCATGACTTGCCCGAAATCACGTAGGTAATAAATATCAGAAGCAGAATTTGAAGTTCGGTCCTCAGAGCTAATAATCTCCGCAAAGTAAGTCTTTAACACTACAGTCAAATTAAACCTGGAGCTAGGCTGTGGAAATACAATACAGGACTCCAGGAGAGAGCTTAGACGCTACACACTCCATCCTCATTTTACAGAAGGGAAAACCACACTTCAAGGAAGTTAAGCGCTTTGACCAAGCTCACACTGGTTAAGTGGCAGTGGTAGAATTTGAACGCAGATGATCTGAACCCAGAGCCAGAGCTTTTTTTTTTTTTTCCTACTCTACCACTCAGGCTCCCAGAGAGAGCTCAGGAGCCAAGGGCGCAGGCGGCTGTGGGCTGCGCTCTGGGCCATCTCGGGGCTGACCTGGCGCTCACACCCCGCCTCCTGCAAGCCCCGCGCTGTCTTGTGTTCGCATCGATGGGTGCCTTTCCCCTTGTCCCCAGATGGACGTGGACGGCCCCAGAGAACATCGGACTCCAAAATATCCCCTTTCCAACCGAGAGTTTGCAGCCAGGGCTGCTTTTGCTGCTAGCGAAGCCTGCCTCTCTCACCTTCCACCCCATTCTCCAGGCTGGGCGGGGAAGGGGTAGCCTACTGCCACGCTTTGCTCGTTACTCAGGCAAAACCCTCATTCTGCTAGCTCACTGCTCAATGTGCCTTTCACGGCCCTGCAGTTAAAGGACCGTGGCCAATTCGATTCCCCTGCGGCTACTCCAACCCCACCGCAGCCCTTTCTGGTCCGGAAGCCTTGTCTTTACCGACATCACGAGAGCGCTTCGCTTGCTTTCCAGGGACCTCTCCTTCCCTGCTGCACCCCCACCCCCGGCGGCCCCCAGCCCCAAATTTGTTTTTGTTTCTTTGAATGGTTTATTTCACCCCCCTCCAATCACAAGTAAAAAGAGGGAGTCCCCACTTCTTGCTCTCGCCAAGTGAACTAGGGACAAGTGGGGGCTGGCCGCCTCCTGGTCGCTCCCCTCTTTTGTCTCTCCTCCCATGGCAGCGCCAGCCTAGGGACTCCCTAGCCAGGAAACTTAATTCACTTTCCCCTGCTCTCTGTCCCTCCCCCACTAGACCCAGCCCTCCCGAGAGAGAGTGAGAGCAAGAGCAAAGCTGCTCGCATCTGCTGTTTGTCTGCTGCCACAGCTTCAGGTAGTCGCTTCTCCTCCCCTGGAGCCACTAGCTCCGCGTTCGCTAGTCACAGTCTCCCCAGCTCCTTGCTAACAAGGTAGGTGGCTATTCTGGGACTCTGTGTTTCTAAACGTCGCCTTCACTGGTTCTTCGTCCTAGCGTCGGGCAGTCACACTGTTTAAAGGGCCGAGGGGAGTTCTTTAGGGGCGATAGGGATGGGGGTGGGAATAGGGTGAGGAACTTCAAAAGAAGCTCCTTTCTGTACAGTGAAAGGGAGGTTCTCCAGAGGAGGTTCTCAAGGCCAAAGATAAAGGCAATCGCTTAAAGATCTGCCATCCACTTCACTGTACCTTCTGCCCAGATGCACCTAATAAGTGAAAGGTTTTCCCTTCTCTTTGTTTCCATCTTCTGGGCTTCCCAACCAAGATTAAAACCGGTTTTGGATAGTTCTGAAGCTGCAGACTGCTTCATCCCCATGGGAGTTCTTTTACCCCAGCAGGATTAAGTAAATACAGCAGCAATAAAAACCCTTTGTGCGAAAACTTGAGAACTTTCTTGGGAGCCCCCTGCCCTGTACTGGTTTGCATGGAGGTCTCAGACCAGAAGTATATTTTTCTGAAAATATAGCATTTTGATGATTTGACCTATTTTTCATTCATTGCCTGCTGACACTCACAACTTGGAAATGCACACTTGTTGCCAACCTACCAAGCTATCTGTTGGTTTGGAATATTAAGAATCAAATGTTAGAAGTTCAGAGCACCCCAAATCAAACGTCTAAGTTAAAATAGGATCTGAAGAGGGAAAGCAGTGTGAAAAGAATTTCTGAGTCTAGTGTCACACACCTAAGCTCTTTGACTCTTCCATTATGCTAGAAGTCTTCAGTGGATAGGGATATGGCAGCTGGCACTTGTAGGTGCAGAAGGCCTATCATATAGTAGTATGAGATGACAACCATATTCTATTTAGAATTTTTGCTTCTGGAATGTGTAGTATTAGAGAGTAAAAAAATGGAAAAGAAGAGAGAAGAAGACTGTGGCTGGCAGTTATCTTTACAGAAGTATATGTCAAAATTCTCTTTTGTCAGGGAGGATGGCTGGATCAGGGAATTTTGTGCTCTGAGAGAAATGGTATGTGTTTGTGTTACTAAGCTGGGGAAATGGAGGAAATCTGAAAATGGTAATGTAGAAGTGTTTTTTAACATCCTAACAAAAGGAAATTATAGTTTATAAACAACTTTTTTCTACTACTTCTAGTTAATGAGAGAGATTTTAAATCAATACTTTTGGCAATATCTCTATATGACAGCCTCCCCAGTCTTTCTCTTCTCATCAAATGAAAAAACGAAACCAAAAAAAAAACATTGACACCAGTTGAACAAATAATTGTTTAAGACATCGAAATGAGCACTGGAAAGTTTGGAAATTGTGATAAAAAATATAGTAATTTCCAAACTGTGTGTGTATGTGTGTGTTTGTACATTCAGCTTTGCAAATTTTAAGGTCGGTGAAGCTTCAGGGATCAATAGCATGTTGGATCAGGGTACTCCCTCTGCCAATAAAGGTCAAAATCCCTCTGTAACTTCTAACTCTATAACTTCATGAGTTGCTATGGGTGAAAAATTCATTACTCTGTGGCCAATATGGTAACGAGATCCTGAACTTTACTAGGCTGTTTATCATGTAATAGGCATCTGTCCAATCTGTCTTTGAACCTTCCCACTTCGGTAGAAGCTGCCAGAGTTAATGTGTTGTTGCCATAACCCACAAGGTCAACCTCCTAGTGATAGTATGGAGTTACATGGCCTCAGAGGAGGATCCAAACCTCTTTTTGCCACTTCTGTGGCTGGAAACAATCATTTCTGAAGTATGACTAGAGATGAAAAGAGGCTAGGAATAGTAGCTAACGTTTACATAGCACCTTAATATTTGCAAAACCCCTTACACATATTATTTCATTTGATCCTCACTGTTCTATGAAACAGATGCTATTATTATCCCAATTTTACAAATAAAAAATCGAGGCTGAGAGGTCAAGTGACCTGGCCATGGTCACACAGCTAGTAAGTGCCTGAGGAAGGATTTGAACTTGGCTCTCTGTAACTCCAAGTCCAGCACTCTACGGTTATGCTACCTAATTGCCTCAAAAGATGGAGAGATGAAGAGAAGCAGACTAAGTGGTGCCAAACTCAAATAGAAATAGATTGCTGCAGGCTGCATTTTGACTTAGAAAACTACAAATTAACATTGCCTACATTATATTGTATTTTTAAATTAATTTTGTTAAACATTTCCCAATCACATTTTAATCTGTTTTGGGCTGCATCTAGGAGTTTTGCCGGCCACAAATCAGGACATCACTTTGACACCTCTGGTCTAAAGCGTTTTCAACTGCAAATTACTTTTGGCAGAACCAAAATCAAAAGAGTAAAGTTTGAAAGACTAGTAACAGTGATTGCTTATGGTCAAGCCTCCCCTTGGCAGCTGATCCTTTGCATAGCGAATACATTTTTCTTCTCTGATTTATTTTCATTTCATATCTGTACTTGACTTGATATTCCATGATATAACATTACCAGCATCCCATTATTTTATTTGTATCCTCTTTTTATGCATCAGAATTGTCCACATTTTAGGAATAAAATTGCCCCCTCCCCTTCCTTTTTTGTTACTAGAAATATTTTGGGTGCTTGTTGTTTCAACCTCATAAAATTTTTTCTCAAGTTTTTGCTTTTGTGCTCAGCTCACATTTCCATTAGTTATTTTTTTCCATCTCCTTTCCTATGCAATAACATGGATTCTTCCTAATTCCCTTCTCTTTTTACTGACATCATTTACCGATTCCTTTTGAGAGGCATTTTGCCAGCACTTATGGGAGATTTAGTTTGAAAAATAGCATTTCCTGAATGATTTCTGCTTGCCAAATGAACTTGTTACTTTCATTTTCCTAGTACAAAAATGAATTTGTCTTCTAACCTTACTTTTAATATGTCCTCATAAAGTTTCAGATTCCTTTCAAATCACTCTTGCCTGGCTCAGGTACTCCAAGGAGTCTTTCCTCAGTTCTGTTGCAAGTTTTTATTCCTATGAGGTGAACTCCATTCTGTAGAATAAAAATTTACCTAGAAATCAATCCATTTCTCGATAAGCAGGATGCTCTCAGAAAAATATGTAAAGACTTACATGAACGGATGCAAAGTGAAATGAGCAGAATCAGGAGAATATTGTACACAGTAACAGCAATATCATAGGATGATCTAACATGAATAACTCAGCTATTCTCAGCAATACAATGATCCAAGACAGTTCTGTAGAACTTATGACAGGTGCTGTCAATCTCCAAAGAAAGAACTGGTAGAGCCTGAATTCAGATCTTTACTTTCTTTATTTTTCTTGGGGTTTTTTTGTCTGTGTTTTCTTTCACAGAATGACTTACATGGAAATGTGTTTTGCATGACTACACATATATAACCTATGTCAAATTGCTTGCCTTCTCAATGAGGGAGAGAAGGGGAGAGAGGAAGAGAATTTGGAACTCAAAATTTGAAAAATAGTAGGGGCAGAGCCAAGATGGCAGCTGGAAAGCAGGGACTAGCATAAGCTCCCCGCCAAGTCCCTCCAAAAACCTATAAAAATAGCTCTGAACCAATTCTAGAACTGTAGAACCCACAAAATAGCATAGGGAAGCAGAGCTCTAGCCCAGGACAGCCTGGATGGTCTCTGGGTAAGGTCTATCCCGCACAGAGCTGGAAGTGGAGGGGAGTGGAGCTGAGCAGAGCAGAACCCAGCATGGGCGGCGTGGACTGACCAGACCGGGAGCCGGGCAGAGTGTGCCCTAGCGCCCTGAGCTGCAGCAGTTACCAGACTTCTCAACCCACAAACACCAAGGACAACAGAGTAGCTTAGTGGGAGAAGCTGCTGGGGACTGGGATAGAGTTTGTGGTTCCGCCACCGCTCCAAGGGCAGTGGAGGTGGGGCAGCTTTAGAACTACAGCTGCAGTTGCTTCTGGCCCCAGGCCTACCTGGAGGGAGGAATTAAGTGGCACATCAGAGCAGGAGTGCAGAGCCTGCTGAAGATCTAAGTCCAGTCCAGGTTGGGGGTTCTTGGAGAAGGAGGAATGCTGGTGTGGCAGAGCTGGCACATCCCCCCAGGCTTGGAACATAGGACTCTTTAGACTACAAGCAGTCATACCCCGCTGAAAAACTCAAGGGTCAAATAAGTTCGCTGGGAACATGGCCAGGCAGCGAAAACCCACCCAGATCCAGTCTGAGACTCTGGAATCCTTCTTTTGGTGACAAAGAAGACCAAAACATATAGCCAGAAGAAGTCAACAAAGTCAGAGAGCCTGCAACAAAAGCCTCCAAGAAAAACATGAACTGGTCTCAGGCCATGGAAGAGCTCAAAAAGGATTTGGAAAAGCAAGTTAGAGAAGTAGAGGAAAAATTGGGAAGAGAAATGACAAGGATGCAAGAAAACCACGAAAAACAAGTCAATGACTTGCTAAAGGAGACCCAAAAATATACTGAAAAATATACTGAAGAAAACAGCACCTTAAAAAATAGACTAACTCAAATGGCAAAAGAGCTCCCAAAAGCCAATGAGGAGAAG
>JAQQSZ010019806.1:0-10285 GCA_028646595.1 Phalanger gymnotis
CCTTTTCTTCTAAACATATTGCAAACCCTCTTCTCCCTGAACTTCTGGTTACCATCTGAATGTTAGCCCCATCCCTGTCCTCTGGGTCCCAGGATGACCCAGCCAAATGGACTGTCCCCCTAGAGGGGAGACGAGGTCCCACCTAAAGCAGAGAGACTGTTGTGGACTGCTGAGGATGGGCAGGAATAAGGGGGAGGAATGCCTAGGACAGACAAGAAAGCCACTGAAGTCAAGACATGAAGATAATCTAGAAAGCAGCCCAGTATAGTGAGAAGTGTATAGAATTAAAAATTGAAAAGCTTTGGCTCCATGCCCAGCTCTGCCTTGGGTAAGTCACTTCCCTCTGGGCTTCAGTTTCTTCTTCCATAAGATGAGAAGGTTATTAACCTTTTTTGTACCATGGACTCTTTTAACCGTCCAGTGAAACCTTTGGATGCCTTCTCGGAATCATGCTTTGTTTGTTTTCTATGTCTTGGCTCCTGGCATTCCCTCTGGCTGTCTTCCATGCCTGGAATTCTCTCCCTCCTCCCCTCCGACTCCTGACTCCTTTGGCTTTCTTTGAGTCCCAACTAAAATCCCACCTTCTATAGGAAGCCTTCCCCAACCCCTCTCAATTCCAGCGCCTTCCCTCTGTTGATCATTTATCCCAAATATATTTATTTATCCCAAATATTTATCCCAAATGTCTTGTTTATCCCAAATATAGCTTACTTTGTATATATTTGTTTGTACGTTGTCTCTCCCATTAAATCGTAAGCTCCTTGAGAGACATGTATGGTCTTTTGCTTCTTTTTGCATCCCTAGACTTTAGCACAGTGCCTGGCACATAGTAGGCACTTAAAAATTTTTTATTGATTTTTAAATTCATAATCAAAATTAGAATTAGAGGTAGTGAAAATAAATATGTAATTCTTTCCCATTCAAGTTTATGAACCAAGTGAAGTCTATCCACAGACCCCTTGGGAGTGTCCACAAACCCAAGGTTAAGAACTTCTGGATTAGATCATCTCTATGGCCTCTAACAGTCTATGATTATATTTATTATTGCTCCCAACAAGTTAAAGAATGATTTGAGAGAAAATTCCCAGTCTTTCCTTTTTACAGGGCCCATAACTAGGATGGAGAAACCAAGGCCTTATGCAAAGGTGCTCAAATTTTGAGGGTGCTAAGAGCATATACATATTTTTATTAGGTAGAAACTGAGTTTAGGATCCAATTGGCAAGAATAATGAGCCAAAATAGGAAGCATCCAGATGGCTCATCCTCCCCCTGGTGGCCACACCCTAAGTAAGCTCCTCCCCACTTCCTGTGTTCCCTCCCCAAGGGGTGGCCTCCCCAGAAGCAGCCACTCAGTGCCCCACTCCCAGGGGACCAGTGTCCCAGGGTCTCTGCCCCCCCCATGAGGCAGTGTCCCAGGGTCTATCCTTTTATGTCTGAGGTCTAAGGTCTCTCCTTGAGGTTCTTGTCCTACCCCTTCCCCCCGACCACCACTCCCACCCCACCCCTGCCACCCGCTCCCAACTGCTTGCCCCAGATATATTTTGTAGTACTTGCCCTGGGTGCTGGAATGACTGGTTAGGTCCCTGTTCCACTCAGGCCTCGGAGGATTTCTAGAAACTCCTCCCTGTGGCCCTGAAAGGAATGTCAGCTAGACCTGGATATCTGGGCTGCTCCAAGGCTGAGGGGTGTCCATAGTGCCTGGGGTAAGGGGAAGGTTTGTACAGCTCTTAACTCCTATTTCTGGAGTTTCTGAGGAGTAACTCTGTGTGGAGACTTGGACCAGGACAAGGGTCCCTTTGTGGTGGTAGGGGGTGAGGGAGGATTTGAGCAGGAGGGTGTGAGGTGTGCACTCTTCTTAGAGTCTGCAGAAGGTGCATATCCAACAGGTGTGGTCTGGTCAAGCCCCAGAGGAACCAGGAAAGAGGAAGGAAGACTTGGGTGGGGAGGGAGGGATGGGGAACTAGAGGGGGTGGGGGGAGTTTCCCAGCCTCACATCTGCTGTGCATACAGCCAGCTGTCTCATCAACCTACAAACCCTGGGCCCAGGAAATGTGATCTGAGCCTTTAACAAGCCAGTGACACTGACCTCCCCCTCCTCAAGCCCCCACCCCAGGCCATGCACCCTGCCTGACATATGGCTCCTACATGAAGCCTACCATCCTTCTGTCTCATCAAGGTCCCCAGAGCTTTCAGGGAAAGAGGGATAGTAAGAATCCCTTCCCTCCCATCCTACCTACATTGAATGAGGGCAGGGGCTTGGCAGGGAGTAGTGTTAAGATCGGAGAACTCTGAATAGACCTGATGTTTGCCACCTGTAAAGAAACGGGTTTGAATCCAGGACTGGGTTGGGAAATGGGGCCCCCTACCCAACAACTTAGAGGAAATGGATAATACCTAAACCTTGATTGGGGCAAACACACTCTGGGCTTCTGAGGCACATTTTCAGATGGAGTCTTTAGTTCTGGAAGGAAGAAGTATAATAATGGAAAGTGCTTAGACTGGAAATAAGGAGACCAAGGTTTTAGTCCTGGTTCTGTTACTCATTTGCTGTGTGACCCTGGACACTTAGCTACTCTGGACCGAGTTTTCTCATCTTTGTGGATATGTCCCATCTGCTTCACAGGAACAGCACGACTCAAATAACATAATGTGTATGAAAGAGTTTTGAAAAGTAGAAGGCACTCTAGATTTTAGATAGTCCTCAGCCACTTAGCCTGGAAGCTCCCAAATGGACAGATATTTGGAATAGAAGAGACCACGGTATGAGGAGCACTTCTTCTTCTGGGACATATGGCTTCCTTAAGGTTCCTAGCTCATCCTGGTGACTGACATGGCTCCCTTGGCAAGGCCCTCAGTGCAAAAGAGCGTAGTCACCTAGAGAGTAGGAGTGGTATATCAGCTGGCTGGCCCATATTTAGAGTTGCTTTCTTCAAACCAAGCCAAGAAGGACATGGGCTTCCTTCTTGGTTTTGATTCTGACGCTGGCCAGCTTTAGGCCTTTCCATCTTCTTTCTGATTCTGATCTATTCATATGCTTCTCCTTGACTCCTCTCACAACCTCAGTTTCCTAGACTAAGGTGCCTTCTAGAAGCCTCTAGCTTCTAGCTTTATGTTCTAAATTCTATATCCTAAGGCCTTTTTCAGCTCTAATGTTATGTTCTTGGATTCTGCCCAGCTCTCATGTTCTATAGTCAAAGGCCCCTTTCAGCTCTAATATTGTGTGTTCTAAGGTATTTTCCAGCGCCAATGTCCTGTGTCTGGAGAATCATGAAATTAAGAGCCAGAACGGATCTTAAAAATCATCTAATCATCAAACCTCTCATTTACAGATGAGGAAACTGAGGCCCAGAGGGATAGATGATGTAGGGCTTCCAAGCTCTGACCTACTTTCTAGGATGCCTTTTTTCTCTGAGAGGTTGTGTTCTAAGGGCCATTCTGGGGCTGATATTATATAGTTCTGTGTTTCTAACCTTCCATTTTGCTCTGACCCTGCTTACTTTCTCTCCCTTTCCTTCCTCTCACTTTTTTTCCACTTCTTTAGTCTAACTACCAAACAGGCAGCATGGCACTAGACTTGGGGTCAAGAGAAACCTGGCTTCAAATCATGGCTCTGACATTTATTGTTGCTGTTTATCCTTCCTTAAAAAAGAGGACCAGTGACATCACAAGTGATGTCTTGATTTGTACATGAATTGGACTTAAGCAAGGAAGAGCTGTCCAAGGTCATCCAACTTCACTCTCTCTAAGACATCAAAGTCCAGTGACCGGACAAAAGTCAAGGCTGCTGGTGATGGCCCTGGATGTAGTGGATGACCTTGGCATCTTCAATGACTGACCATGCTCTAAGCTCTCTATAATACCCACTTCAACTGCCTTCATGGCCATCAGAACAAATCGTTCTCATCCACCAGTTCTGCTGGAGAACTCTTCACATGCTTGGGGTGGACATCCCCCTAACTCACTGAGGGATTGGAGGCTTGTCAGTTACCTTCCCTGTGGTTTAGCCCATCTGCCAAGATGGTTTTGCTGGAATGTGGCCACATTCCACAAATGAGGTTTTTTAACATGGAGAAGAGAAGATTTAGAGTGGGCACGAAGTGCCTTCAAGGTTTGAAAGACTGGTATAGTGAAGAAGGATTGAGTTTATTCAGCTGGACCTGAGGGAAGAACCCAGAGGCCACAAGTAGAAGGTAAAGAGTCTCGTTTCAGCATGATCTAAGGAAAAAATCCTAGCAACTGGAGCTATCCAAGAGGGAGATGGGCTACTTTGGGAGGGAGTGGGTTCCCCATCCCTGGAGGTCTTGAAGTGAAGGCTGGATGGCCAATTGTTGGTAATTTTGGAAATGGGATTCTTATGTTGGTATAGATTTGGCCAGATGAACTTCATGGTCTCTATCTTAGAAAAAAAAATTGAACAAAACCATAAATGAGCTCTCTAAGAAAAAATCCCCAGGACCAGATGGATTTATAAGTAAATTCTATTAAACATTTACGGAACAATTAGTTCTAATACTATATAAGGTATTTGAAAATAAACAAACGAGGAGTCCTACAAAATCCTTTTATGACACAAATATGGTTTTGATTCCTAATCCAGGGAGAGCAAAAACAGAGAGAGAAAACTATAGACAAATTTCCCTAATGAATATTGATGAAAAAAATTTGAATAAGATACTAGCAAGGACATTATAGTAATATATCACAAAGATCATACACTATGACTAGGTGGGATTTATGCCAGCTGATTTATGTCAGAAATGCAGGGCCAGTTTATTATTAGGAATTAACCCAGGGAAATATAGAAATACCTCACCTCTTCAGCACAGCACCAGACACAAGGGTCCCCGTGGGCCTCAGGGCAACATCAGTTCAGCACCAGGTAAACAGCCAGGGCCTAGAGCCCCTGGCACAAGAAGCATAAGACAGTGCCCCTTCCACCCTAGGAGCAGACCTTAAATTTAAAAGAAAGGAAAAAGGCCAAAAAAGATTAGCAAAAACCAAAAACAACAACAAAAAAGAATCTGACCATAGAAAGTTATTATGGTGATAGGGAAGATCAAGACACAAACTCAGAAGAGGACAACAATGTCAAAACACCTAATGAGAAAAACCCCAGAGAAAAATGGGAAGTGGTCTCAAGCCCAGAAAGAAATCATGGAAAAGCTTAAAAAGGAACTTTAAATTGCATAAGAGAGGTAGAAGAAGAATTGAAAAAAGAAATGAGAGTGATGTAAAAGAAGTATGAAAAAAGAGTCAACAACTTGGAAAAATGAAACAACTGTCTAAAAAGTATAATTGGCCAAATGGAAAAGGAAGTACTGAGGAAAACAACTTTTTAAAAGTAAGAATTGGGCAAGAGGAAGCTAATGACTCTATAAGACATCAAGAATCAATCAAACAAATTCACAAGAATAAAAAAAAATTGAAGAAAATGTAAAATACCTCATTAGAAAAACAACTGACCTGGAAAACAGATCTAGGAGACCCAATGTCAGAAGCGTTGGACTCTCTGAAAGCCACAATCAAAAGGAGGACCTGCATAGCATCTTTCAAGAAATTATCAAGGGAAACTGCCCTGATATCCTGGAACCAGAGGGCAAAATAGGCATTGAAAGACTCCACCAATCACCAATTGGAAAGAGATCCCAAAATAAAAACTCTAAGGAACATTATAGTCAAATTTTAGAACAATCAGGTCAAGGAAAAAGTACTGCAAGTGGCCAGAATGAAATAATTCAAATATCAGGGAACCACAATCAGGATTACACAGGACTTAGCAGCTGCAACATTAAAGGATCAGAGGTCATAGAACATTATATTCTGCCAGGCAAATGAGCTAGGACTACAACCAAGAATCACCTACCTGGTGAAATTAAGCATAATACTCTAAGGGAAAAAATGGTCATTCAATGAAATAGAAAGATTTCAAGCTCTCATAAGGAGAAGATCCAAATTGAACAAAAAAACATTGTCTCTAATATCAAGACCCAAGTGAAGCCTACAAAGGGAAAAGGTGGGTGGGGTGGGGGTGGGGAACATAAGAGATTCAATAGAGCTGAACTGTTTACATCCCTGCATGGAAAAATGATACTTGTAATTCTTAAAAATTGTGCCATTAACAGTACAGCTAGAAGAAATATGCATAGATGAGAGGGTACAGCTATAAAAATGAATTTGAGGTGAATTTGAGGGAATGACATAAAAATAATTAAGGGAAGAGAAAGCAGAGTACACTGGATGCAAACAGAATAGGGGAAATTATTTCACATGAAAAGGAGCAAAAAATCTATTACAGTGGAGGAAAATTGAGACGGTGGGTGATGGGTATTGCTTGGACTTTACTTTCATCAGTATTGGCTCAAAGAGGAATAATATACACAATTAGTTGAATATAGCAATCTGTCTTACCTGACAGGAAAGGGGGGGAAGGAGGGAAGGAGATTAAGGAAAGGTGGAGGCGGAGGCTGAAGGGACTGACAGAAGAGAGGGCAGACTGAAGGAGCTGGCAGACAGAAGCAAAACACTGGTGAGGAGGGAAAGGGTGAAAGGAGAGAGAGGACAAACAGAAGGAAAAATTAAATGGAGGGAAATACACAGTCAGTAATCATAACTGTGAGTGTGAATAGGATGAACTGTCCCATAAAATGGAAATGGATAGCAGACTGGATCAAAAACCAGAATCCTACAGTATGTTATTTACGAGAGAGAGAGAGAGAGAGAGAGAGAGAGAGAGAGAGAGAGAGAGAGAGAGAGTGTAAAGATAAGGGGCTGGAGCAGAATCTATTACACTTCAGCCAAAATAAAAAAAAATGGGGGGTAGCAATCCTGATCTCAGACAAAGCAAAAGCAGAAATAGACCCAATTAAAAGAGATAAGAAAGGAAAGTATGTCTTGCTAAAAGGTCCCATAGACAATGAAGTAATATCAATACTAAACATATATGCATCTAGTGGTGTTAGCATCCAAATTATTAAAGAAGAAGTTAAGTGAGTTACTGGTTAATAATCAAACAAAAGACAGAGAAAATTATGAAATGTAAAATAGATGATTTTGGTTATATTAAATTTGAAAGCCTTTGAACAAACAAAAGCAATGCAACCAAGATTAGAAGGAAAGCAGACAGCTGGGAAATAATCTTTGCAGCAAATGTCTCCAATAAAGACCCCATTTCTCAAACATATAGAGAACTGAGTCAAATTTATGAGAATATAAGTCATTCCCCAATTGCTAAATGGTCAAAGGATATGAACAGGCAGTTTTCAGATGAAGAAATCAAAGCAATCTACAAGCATATGAAGAACTGCTCTAAATCATTTTTGATTAGAAAAATGCAAATTAAAACAACTCTGAGGTACCATCTCACACCTATTAGATTGGCTAATATAACAAAAGAGGAAAATGATAAATGTTAGAGAGGATGGAGGAAGATTGGGACACTAATGCATTGTTGATGGGAGCTGTGAACTGATCCATCTATTCTGGAGAGCAATTTGGAACTCTGCCCAAAGGACAACCAAACTGTGCATACTCTTTGATCCAGCAATATCACTTCTAGGTCTTTATTCCAAAGAGATCATAAAAAGGGAGAAAGGACCTATATGTGCAAAAATATTTATAACAGCCTTTTTGTGGTGGCAAAATATTGGAAACTGAGGGGATGCCCATCAATTGGGGAATGACTGAACAAGCTGTGGTATGTGAATGTGATAGAATACTATTGTACAATAAGAAATTATGAACAGGCAGATTTCAGAAAAACCTGGGAAAACTTACATGAACTGATGCAAAGTGAAATGAGCAGATCAAGGAGAACATTGTATATAGTATCAGCAACATTATGTGATGATCAACTATGAATGACTCAGCTCTTCTCAGCAACACAATGATCCAAGACAAGTACAGAGGACTTGAGAAAGAAAATGCTATCCACATCTAGATAAAGAACTGATGGACTCTGAATGCAGATTGAAGCATATTTTTTTCACTTTATTTTCTTTTTGACCTGTTTCTTCTTTCACAACTGTGACTAATATTGAAATATGTTTTACGTGGTAGCACATGTATAACCTTTATCGAATTGTCTACTATTTTAGGAAGGGGGGAGGGGGGAAGAGAGGGGAGGGAGGGAGGGAGAAAAATTTGGAACTCAAAATCTTGTAAAAATAAATGCAAAAAATTGTCTTCACATGTAATTGGGAAAAAATAACTAAAGAGTATGCAATATTTGAGAATCTACCTGCCAAGACACACATGCAGGAAATATATGAAAACAATTACAAAGCATCTTTCACATAAATACAGATATAAACAATTGGAGAAATAGTAATTGTTCATAGGTAGCCTGAGGCAATATAATAAAAATAACAACACTCCCTAAATTAATTCAGTTATTCAGTGCCATACACTATCAAATTACCAAAAACTATTTTGTAGAGTTAGAAAAAATAATAACCAAGTTCATCTAATCTAGTCCATCTAAAAATGGAACAAAAAGTCAAGAATATCAAGGGAATCAAAAAAAGTGAAGGAAAGTAGCCTAACAGTACCAGTTCTCAAACTTACTATAAAGCCATAATCATAAAATAATCTGGTACTAGATAGAAGGTTGATAGATGCAATAGATTAGGTACACAATATACAGAAGGAAATGACCACACCACCCTACTGCTCAATAAGCACAAAGATCCAAGTTATGGGGCAAGAACTCACTATTCAACAAAAAAAAACTTCTGGGAAAACTAGAAAGCAGTCTGGCAGAAACAAAATGCAGATCAACACCTAACACCATATATCAAATAAGCTCAAAACGGGTACATGAATTGAACATGAAGGATGATATAAGCAAATTAGAAAAGCATGGAAAAAATTACCTGCCAGATTTATGGACAAAGAATTCATGACCAAACATGAGATAGAGAGAATTTTAAGAGGTAAATGGATAATTTTAATTACATTATATTCAAAAGGTTTTGCACAAACAAAACAAATGCAGTCAAAATTAGAAGGAAAGTAGAAAGTGGGGAAGGGGAGATTTTTTTTACAGCAAGTTTCTTTGATAAAAGTTTCACTTCTCAAATATACAAGGAAAAGAAAAATTTATGCAAATAAAAACCATTTGCCAATTAATAAATGGTCAAAAAATATGAACTGGCAGTTTTCAGAAGGAGAAATCAAAGCTATCAATAGTCATATAAAATGCTCTAAATCACTAAAAATTAGAGAAATTCAAATTACAGTGACTCTAAGGGACCTCCTCATACCCATCAGATTGTTTAATATGATGAAATGGAAGAAAGAAATGCTGAAGGAGATGTGGAAAAATAGGTAAACTCATGTGCTATTATTGGAGCTGCCAAGACACACACACAGCCATTCTGGAGAAAAATTTAAAACTTTTATTGCCCAAAAGACTTTAAGGGAATGCACAACAATTGGCTGAAGAAGTTGTGGTATATGAATGTGATAGAATATTATCGTGCTGTAAAAAAAATGGTGAAGGAGATGGTTTCAGAAAAACCCTGGGAAGACTTATATGAACAGAGGCAAAGTAAGGTGAACAGGTGGCTCAATGAATAGAGTGCTGGTTCCTGGAGTCAGGAAAGATGATGTCTTTTTCTTGAAAGATGATGTCTAGGCTCTTTTTTTGATCATGGCTTTCAGGTAGTCCAATAATTTTAAAATTATCTCTCCTGGATCTATTCTCCAGGTCAGTGGTTTTTCCAATAAGATATTTCACATTGTCTTCCATTTTTTCATTTCTTTGGTTCTGTTTTATAATTTCTTGATTTCTTGTGCAGTCACTAGCTTCTATTTGCTCCAATCTAATTTTTAAGGTGGTATTTTCTTCAGTGGTCTTTTGGACCTCCTTTTCCATTTGGCTAATTCTGCCTTTCAAGGCATTCTTCTCCTCATTGGCTTTTTTGGAGCTCTTTTGCCATTTGGGTTAGTCAATTTTTTAAGGTGTTATTTTCTTCAGTATTTTTGGGTCTACTTTAGCCAGTCATTGACTTGTTTTTCATGATTTTCTTGCATAACTCTCATTTCTCTCCCCAATTTTTACTCTTCTTCTCTTGCTTGATTTTCCAAATCCTTTTGGAGCTCCTCCATGGCCTGAGACCAATTCATATTTTTCTTGGAGGCTTTTGATGTAGGCTCTATGACTTTGTTGACTTCTTCTGGCTGTATGTTTTGATCTTCTTTGTCACGAAAAAAAAGACTCTATAATCTGAATCTGAGTCTGAGTCCTTTTGTGCTGCCTGGTCATGTTCCCAGCCAACTACTTCAC